>VXBJ01004731.1:700668-825923 GCA_013400055.1 Nycticryphes semicollaris
ATCCACTCCTATCTTACCCTCAGGGATGTATTATAAAAGCTATTCCAAGACAGAAAAATACATGCTAGCCTAAGGTTTTCCAGGAGGGAAGAAGATCCTTCGTTCCTTCACCCTCCATCCTGTATATTTCTCAAATTGTGATGCAGTTGCCATTTGCTTAACATTGGTTTGGTTGCAAGTCAACTACTTCTTCACATCAAATACTATGGCTGCTGTTAAAAAGCTATGTTAAGGACATCATTTAATCTCCGCACACACCGTAGTGCACATCTCTGCACCAAGAGAAATGAGAATTAACAAGAAAATGCATTTGAGCAAGGATGACAAACAAGACGGACGTCTTCAAACAAAACAAGCAATTAAAGACCCAGTATACTAAGTTACCCTTCCCTTATTTGAAATCTAATATCTAGGTATTTCAATGAACTTGTGGGCAAGAAACTGTATGCATGAAAAAGATGTGGGTTTTTTGAAAGCCAGTTTGAATATCATTCTTCGGATCATATGAATGAAACCAGAAGACGTGCTGCTGGCTCAAGGCAACTCAGAAACGGCTCACAAGACACAGTGATAGCAGTTCTTTGCTTGAGGAACACAAAGTTCATCTGTTTATAAATAGTCACCTGGCACAACCAGCAATACCAGTAAAGCTTACATTCCTACGATGAAGGGGCAGTTCCATTTTCCTAGGAACATACTCACTGCCCGAATGCCAACGTACACGCTGCAGCATCCCTCCCACACCTGCTGAGTGAAAAGGGAGAACGTCTATGACTACACAAATTAACCTGCTATTCATCTAAGTGCTTTGAACCTTTTCAACCAGTTTTTATTCTTCCCTAAGAAAACGTAAACGTGTTTACTTTTTCTCGCAGACAATTTACATGATGCTCAGGTCCACATCGCTAGTCTATTAAAACTTTTTTTTTAAAAACAAAACTGTCATTAAGCCAAAGTATAATTAATTCAAAAACTGACTATGTCTTTCCTCTTCAATGCTGCACTCAAAACCATACAGCATCGTCACATACTCTCCTATAATTGTCTTAGAGCAGGGTAGCAGACGTAGGTCACCTCTCCATTTCCATTCTATGTGACTGTGAACAGAAGGACATTGTACCTGTGGTCGATCAAGACCATTTAGTAGTAGGAAATCTTCAGAACCTTTTCCACCTAGTAGATACATATTTACATGTGCTGTATTTACTTAAATCTTTCAGTAATTTCAGTCTGCAGCAGCCAGTAATTGAAAACAACTGCAGGAATACAAGGCTTTTTGAAAAGCTGCAGGCAAAAGTGCTTTTCTCAGGTTAGCTTGCTCGTGACAATGTCACTTTTAATGGCAGTTCTGGCAATGCAGTGACCCCCACCACTACCTCAAGTCAAAAGGCATCTTTTTGTTGTTCACACATGAAGATGCACACATTTCTAACGCTTCTGGTTTCTTTCTCCTGGATCTACTCCTGTTCTCCAGTTCTACTCCTGGATCATTCATTTGATCTGACCCAATTCAGTGTGACTCACAGCATTAAAGGCTTGTTTCACACACAATTAAGCAATGCTTCCCCATTGATGGATAAATGCCTATGGCTCTAGATGTTTGGAGTTTGGGGGGTTTTTTTAATTTTAAATAATATGGACCAGATAAACAGCCAGTCTGAGTCTCATCTTTAAAAACCAAACTGTCTATATTAACATGCAGTTGACCCAAATGCACTTAAGAGAAACTTTAATTAACGTATTTAGAAAGAAAAGAGATAGGAAATGCAAGCTCTCCATTTCCCTTTTCCACCTGTTTCTGACATTTTCTACAGGCAGAACAGAGGAGGCAGATCTGTTTTCCACATAAGTGTTAGCAAAACTACTGCAACTAAGGAAATTATTTCAGAATTAACTAAGTTCAAATTAACAAGAGCTAATTTGAGTATTATTTCTATGCTACAAGAGATGAATCATGAAGAGGCTGGATATTTCTCATTTAAGTAGCAAATCAGAAAATGTCCACACAAGCAGCACAATAAAAATGGGCTTCTTCATACAGACAGAGTACATAAACTGGCCTCTCATAAGCACATTACTTAAGTTTAACCACAACTTCATTAGCAATCTGATTTACTAAGTTCACAAAAAAAAAAAAAGCCACAGATGTTGTCAATTGTATTTTACAGACTGGCATAACTGTTCAATTACAGTATCACAATGTATAAATGTAATGGAATCACCAGTGTACCTTGGGAGGAAAGTAAAATATATCTAACAAAACAATCTGAGGTAAAATCACCTTAAAGTATAAATACCAAGAACTGCTATGAGATGGTACCCCGTATGTAATGCTGCCCACAGTTACAAGCTCAGTTCTACCAGTCCCTCAAAGCACTACTTGGATGCATTTTTATACCACCCTGACCATATGCAAAGCTCACAAGGTAAATGTGAGATGCCAGTTGAGCTTCATGCTTTACTCCTGTCACCAGAAGAAACATTGAAAGTTGCACAACTGTTCCTAGAAGACAAATGAGGAAGTTCAGAACCTAATCTGAAGCTTGCAGTGAAGTATCTGACAGCCTTACTGTATTCATCAAATTGGTAACTATCAGATTAAGGTTTCAGAAAGTGTTGGGGCAGGAGATGGCAGATGGCAAAACTCCATATAATCACAGGAGACAAGTGGAAGGTAAACATGAGACAGAAAGGAAGGAAGGAAAAGGCAAGGATGGAACAGGTTGTCCACAACAGATATTGCTGACATATTTTTAAGAACAGATGGCAACCAACAGTGACGTGATACAAGGCACTCATTTCCAGGGACCTGACAGTCCTCAAAACACAGTAACCTGACTCCAGTGTATGGTTCTTCCAAGCAAACAATGGATGAGGAAGTATTTTCATACACTGCACTGACTGGTTTGAGAGCTGTCAAGACAGAACGCTAAGAAATTGCAGGTATTAATCTGAGGCAAGAAAGCTTTTGGCATTGCAGTAAAGGCCCTAAATCCTGGGGCCACAGAGCAAGCATGCAAATTATCTACCAACTGCTCAGTTCAGTCATGTTCATCAAAAAAAATATATATATTGTTCAGGTTTAAAAACAAATGCACATATACATACATTTGCATACTTATCTCAAGACATAATAGAGGAGAAAAACCCCAAGCTCTGGAGTGTTCCAGAGTTCAAGTACGCTCTCAGCAGTTGGCTCCAAATTTAATGCAATGCTTTTAGGCAGATGGAATTTAAGCAAGAAATTCTGGTGTTTTAGTTCTACCACTTCTGTTTGATTTAAAATAGAAACAGTGCAAGCAAACCAGTGTTTATTTACTCAGAGAAAGAGTGATTCTCACTCATTAACTTCAAACAAACACAAGAATTACATACAGTTAGTGAACTCAACTGTTTCTGGTCAAGACCAAAAAACCCACAACACTAACACATACAAACAGAAAACAACAGATCCCTTTCTTACTGAATAAAAAGAGTGTAATATGACAAAGAACTTTTTTTTAGCTTTCAGTCATTTCTTAAAGGAATTAATGAGATTATTCTAACTAAAATGTAAATATTCCACTGCACTTGCACAAGAAAGTTGCTTTTGTCATGGGCCAGCTCAATGGTTGGGTGCATTCTGATTGTCCATGCTTGAAATACTTCACAGAGTCTTTTGCTGAAGAGATTGTGTAATGGGCAGAGTATTTTATTTTTAATTACTTTATCGGAGTAAGTTAAGAATAAGTGAAGCTAGAAATACTAGTGCTTAATGCAAATACAGTTTCATTCATTTTTAAAAGAGATGTATTGAATTTGAAACTGTACACCTGGGAATCACCCTGCCCCATATTTCTGAATGACTCAGCACTTACCGACAAAAACAGCTGTCATTCTTTCAAACCACAACATAATGGGTTATGTCCATTACTGATAAAATGTTCCCAAATAATGCAACCTGGAAAAATCATCAATATACCACAAGCTTCACAAACCTCAAGACAGCAGGAAAAACGTTCATTTGTTTTCTGCAGCCACCCCCTCCTTTTTTTTTTTTTTTCTTAAGCACACAAACTCCAAAATTCTGATCAATTAAAGACCTAGGGAAATGTAATTCTCAATTACTGGAAGCTCCACATGGCAAAGCTCCGTCTTACTAATACAAAGAAACCGGTCAGACATTGATTGCAAGAGCGGAAGGCAATTGTTGCTCAGTCTTTCCATAACTGAAACAGCCTGAAGAAAGAATCATTTACTTACACACATACTAAGGAGGGAGCTAGAAATGTCTTGGAATATAGGAAGCCCCATATCAAAGAGCTGGTGGCCGGATGACAAGCAATTAATGTCATCTAAACATAGTACTCAGCACGCAACATTTACTCCTTTCACCCAATGTCCAACATGCAGAGAATATACACCAGCCCACCCACGTTTGCATAATGCCTCTGCCACCACTCTTTTTTTTTCATATATATTTATTCCCCCCACCGCCCCCCCACGATGAGAACATGTGAGAACAAGGGAGTGCACCTAGTGACAAATACCAATGTCAGAAAGTGTTTTGCAGTCTGGAAGAGCGGGAGTCATGCAGGCAATGACCAGGGAGTGTGTGCACACCCTTTGTGTGACCATGGGACCTCATCAGCAGCATCCAAGACACCCAGCTCAGGAACCCCGAGTGCCCACCACTCTGCTGACTCCAGCTGAGGCCAGCTGTTCAGGTAAACTGAGGACTAAGCACATGGGGCAGGGGAATTTATAGGGAGTTTCTGCAATGAATGCCTCGCAGAAAGAAGACAAACACCAATAAGTCTAAAGCCACACAAGAGCAAGTCTGACCGGTCCCTGAGATGCTCCCACTTTTACTATTTGGTATCTGACAGTTTTACTGCTATTGCTGTTGATGAGTGTAGGAAACAGTTTGCTCCATCACATTGCAGATAATGCTGCAATCCACCTGCCATTAAATCGTTGCACTTCTATTCAAAGAAGTTACTCTTCTTGTCCAGAGGAAGAAATGGCACATGCCTGTCATTTCAGTATTCATCATCTGCTTTCTTACACAAATCCAACATTCCTGCTGATACTGGGCTACATTTGCAACTCTGCATGTAAAAAAACCAAAAAATAAAAATCTTGCATCAAGTTACACCTTGTCAATTAACTAGAACTCTGCAATTACATTAAATATTGTTGGCAGCTGGAATGAGTTTAAGTCAGAGAAAGCAAAACACCACATATTGTGCATTAAAAAGCTTTGTATATACAGTGGGGTTTTTATAATTTGCCTGTGTAAAACAGAAACATCCAATTGACCAACACTTACACAGCAATTTGTTGCTGGAGTAAAGATCTAGCACCACAGTTTCAATATAAAACCCAAGTGACTGAGTGTCACCAAAACGTATTGAGATCAAACAGGCATCAGGAGAGTAAAATATATCACAGTAATTTCTTAAAGGTAAGTTTCACAACCTACAGTTAAAACAGTTTATTTACAGGATAATTTTCTAAGATATGAGTTTCACTTCGAGCAGCTCAAAAAGATGGATTCACCTTCCAAAACCAGTCATGTCCGCATCAGACCAAACACACATAATACATTCAAAGATGTTATTGTGTTCCATTACAGCTCTCTTGCCACCTGCCACAAGGTGTGTCTAACCTACATAAGAGAACTTTTGCAAGACAAAGATTGCACTAAACACTTGTCTCAATTACACTCTTAACAGCTGATGCTCAGAAGGCAGCCTCAGTTATAGGCAGAAGCATTTGATGCACTTAGGTGCTAAAGCAAACTTTAAAAGCAGCTGCTTCAGTCAGCTTTGGAACTTTAGAGGAAACAATCAAGGACTACCACAGAGTAAAGAATTAGGGGTACTCCCAAATTCAAAGCAAAGTAATGCCGTACACTACCATGGGATGTATCAGAACTGGCCAAACCTGTACAGCTGCAATGATTTGTAGCTCTCGCAAGCAGAAGAAAAAAGTACAGGCTGCACCAGCAGAACCAAGGGAAGGCTTTATTTAAATACTATGTCTACTTACTCTGGGCAATTTTTACAAAACAGCAAGGCTGTCATTGCACAGGGAAATAGAAGTTGTAAAAGAAAAAAGAAGGAAAGAACCCAGCTCAAGACAGCCTAGATATTTTATAGTCAAAGATTGCTTCAAAGACCCTGCCCGTTAAATGCAGGGTGGTTATTTTTCATTATAAGGAAAGCAACAAGAGGAAAAGAGTGAAATGATAACGACATCAGAGCCATCACAATACTACATATTTTGATAAGAATGCACATTGAGCCAGAAGCACCTGATGCAGTTAAAAATAGTAAGACTGCAAGCAGTAGTAAGACTGCTTTTGACTAACAGAAATCAGTTATCAGCTGTTAGAAGCACTGCAGGAGCTGCTGTAGTTTAGGGTTCCTTTGTATTTGGCATCTCTACTTGATGCCCTGCGAGTCAGTACAGAACTCAAACAACAGTTATGGAAGTGACGAAAGCTGTAGGGAAACAAAAGCGAGGTTGCTACAGCAATGACAGTTTATAGAAAACCTGTAGAGATTCTAGCCTGTAAGAAATTTTCAGCACAGAACACACATGAAGACAAACATGGATGCACAAATAAGATGCAGGGAAGGATAGGAATATACAAAGTGTATTAGGACTGCTGTAAACCACTGACATCTAGAGATAGGCAAGAAAAATGCAGAATAAACTGTAGCACAAAACTTTCATATGCAATAATTCTTAAGTTATACAATTCACATTTAAGTCACTTAATTTTTTTTCCTTCAGATCTTCCTTTCCATGCTGCTTGTGATGCACAAGGCACATGAACAGTTTATATACATTAAGACAGCGATGGCAGACATCCATGTCATGTGCTCAGAACACGTTTGACTGAAGTATTTACATCTTAGATTATATAGTAGATTTCCCGTTCTCTAGTCTTTGATTCTGTATTACATATTCAAGCTTAGCCACTGCTCTCCATGTGGTTCTGATCTCTAAGGCTAGTCAGTGCCATGCAATTGGAGCTAGTAATTCGGATTCTGTCCGACAGCCAGTTAGTGAATGACATTCTCCGCAATTTAATAAGCTAGTATAAATCAGTCTTAAAGGCAGTCCCCTCCATGGGCCATCTACATGCTGCTCCAATATAATCACAGATCCCAGGAAAGACAGAATTAGATTGTGCGGCTTCTTACCTGCAGCTCCTTTGAGACTCTCTCTAAGTGGTTAGTTATCTTTTTTATTAGGTCACTATACATCTGTTCCGAATGCTGCTGGCATACACACTTATACACACAACTGCAGAAACAAATATAGGAACAAACAATGAACTTACAACAGTTTGCAATGAAGGGTAACACACTTCAAAATATTTTGTTCAAGTCTCAGTTTAAAGGATAACAGAGTTAATTGAATGATTGCTGAACTTTTAAATACAGCCCTAAAGTTGGAATGAACTCTAGCAGACTCTTAAGTCTCCCCTGGAGGCCCCAATGTGTCCAACCCATTCCCACTCCCCAACCTCACTTTAACTTACAAGGAATTCTCTTAACAGAGCCCTGTAGAACTGCCAGGATAATTCTGTCAACAGCACACTCCTAATTCTGGCTTTTGTCTCTCCTATTTGAATGAAGTCCCCATTAAAACCAGTAAGTTTAATGATTATATGCATATTCTAGGACAAAACCCTTATTAGAAGAATAATGACAAGCATTCAGAGAAGCTGCATCAAAACCATGCTAGCATTTGAAAAAGAAGCAGCAAAAGTTCCAGAAGTACAGACCCATGTGTGTTACTCCATCCTTTGGTACTTAAATTTTAAGAAAATGCTATATTTTCATAAAGATGCAGAGAAAGAGCAACAAAATTTTGATTCTACATTCCATGGCTTGGCCACGTAAACTTTGGTCTTCAGTGTTACCTTTGTTTTTTAAGAACATTTTATTGCTCTCATACTGCAACTTAACTTATCTGCAAAATAAGGCTATGTATTGAAAACATTTACAACAGTTGTGAAACACACACATATATTACTTTCAGCAAGAGGTTACATTAAGGTAGTCATCATCATCGAGACTAACACTAACATTAGCTGTACCAAGCTGATTTTACTTTTTGAGTGCTTTCATTCTTTGAAGTCAGCATTTTGAAAGCCAGCTGCCAAAAATCAAGGTATTTTGGGAAATCAAATACCCTCCCCAAGCCTCTGCTCCCTCTCCCTTCATCCCTCTGTATGGATATCCCTCTGCCAGTGAGCAATTAAGGCCAGAAACTGCTCCTTAGGACATGCAGAAAGCCTATAGCTATGATACAGCAACACTCTGTCTCTGCAAGGGAATTACAACATTTCAGTTCTCTACTGGGGAGGTGGTACGATGACAAACAACCCGCAAAGATGGGATTAAACCAATTGTAGACTATGGGCTACTGGAATTTTCTAACGCAAGTGAGAAGTTTGGCACCAGCTCCAAGCTTTCAGAGGCCGAGACAGTACTCTCTTCCAATAAGTGCCATTCTCAGTCTTCTGGAGGAAGGTTTTACAAGTGAATTATCAGTAACTTTTAGAAGTTTGCACTTATTCCCTTTGACAACTTCAAAAGCCCCAAAAATACAGCCTTCATACCTAAGCAAAGTCTGCTCATTTGACAAACCATGCTGTTTCTCACAAACCAAGAGATTCCCCACACCTCTCCTACTACTGTCTTTTAAAAATAATCGAAAAATAACAGTCAAATTCATCCTGTTTCTTTCACATTAAGTCTACCGATCCTACTTTGGAACAGACAAGTGCAAAAGGCATTTTGGCCTGATGCAGCAACAGCAAAACCACCAATTTAATTTGGATCAGTTCAATCAGGTAAGAAAAGCCAGACTGATTTTTGTGATCTCTTACAAACCAGCCAGCTGGGTAACAAAGGCAAATGGACATGTGTGTTTGCTCCAGAACTAACCAGTAAACAGCCACTTGCACAAGTTGAACACTTCCTTTGCAGCGACGTTGCCAAACTGAGTTTCAAAGTAGTACCTGTCTGCTTAGTGTCACATGCAATATTGCTGTATCGATTTCTGCAACACATTCTGTAGGCAAACACCAATCTTCACATGTTTGCGCAGAATGTGTTTACATTTTATTCAAACACGTCTATTTAGAGGTTCCTTCCCCATTTTCAGATCCTGTTTCCAGTTCCTGATTGTGGGCTGATTCTGTGAATCATCCTTGCCCTGCTGTTACCCAAAAGAAGTCAGCAGCTTGTTAGCAGACCAGACCAGACCAGCACAGTTAGCATAACTAGACACCTTCGGAAAAGGAAGGTTCAAGCAGAAGGTAAGCATTTATGGAGAGGGATGAAGCCCTGCACCCTGTAAGCTGTCTTGAAGAACAACAATCCAATCACATTGTACCTGGGAGGCAGCTGTTAACAGTTGCCAGAAGAACAACTTGGATGTTCATATTTTCCTCATCTCAAAGTTTCTTTCACATCTCTCTGCCAATACACTTAACCCCTTCAATGGGAAGTAACTGTGCACAGACAGGGTTTGGACTGGAAAACAGTCACTAATCACACTTCTATACCTTGTGGGTAAACTGATCCCTAGTAGATACCTGCATACACACCTCTGAAGTTATCTCCTGGCTATCACTGCTGTGGAGTAAACTCCTACAGCTATCACTGATAATGCCAAATACAGCAGTTGGGTATCTAGCAACAAATTTTGAGTTAGCAAAACAGAAACCTTGATTCCTTTAGTCAGCACAAAGACAATCACAAGAGCACTGTGTTTTCAGCTCAGTTTCACTATAAAAAAAAATACAAAAGATATGTAGGTGTTTGAACCACTTCTAAAAGGATCCCATTTTCAGACCAAAGAACTAGCCTAAGGAGGCAGAGGGGATCTAAACCTCAAGTTTGCTACAGACCACTCGTCATTCACCAAGCAAGCATCAACATTAAATTCAACTACAGTAGCAGAAGTGTTTCTTCCACCCTCAATCTACATTGTCTAGATAAGTAAAGCAAAGGGACACCTTCTAAAATAAAATTAAAAAAAAAAAAAACCAAACTACTGGTTGGAAGAGGTTGTATGAGAGTAATTACATCCACAGACACAATTTTTAAAAGAAAACTTAAGAAACTGACACACTGGCTTGATCAGTAACACTACTGACAATCTTTTGTTTTGATAAAACACATGCAACAGACATCTGTGCATCATTCCAATACTGCATCAAGCACCACCTGATATGGGTTAGCTAGGAGATGCCTTCAAACTCATTATTCCTTTAAATAAATAAATCTTTTGAACAGTAAAAAGATGACAAAGATAAACTGCAGTTATCCGCAAACCATAACTAGGTATAGATCTATTCCAGGCCTTACTTCTGCACAGCTATTGTTTATCAGAGATGACGATCAAGGATTGTGCCTGAACACTTACTGGTGGCTGTTTGCACATCGGCGATTTCAACTAGGGAAAGGATTTTGCTTACTTACACTAAAGCTGCAAAACACCTCTCAATTCAAATTACCATCTCAATTACTTATACACATGAGGATAGCTGAGTCCTGATAAATAGCAGTTCCAAAAGCTTGGAGAGGAAAAAGGAAAATTATTAAAGGTTTTAACTGGAATTAAGGGGGAAGACTGAACACCTGCCATTCTTGCATCTGGTTCTTTAATCCAAAATTTCAAACTACAGAGACAAAGCAGCAAAAAAGCAAGCGGGCAGGAGACAATACAGCAGGAAGCCTCTAAAAAGAGCAATCAGTGACTGAGCTGCCCGTGTTGTTTCCTAGAGTGCAACATTATCCTAAAGAAAACCAAGACAGCAGTGCTGCTACTTGTGTTGCTGGCAACGGCCAGTAGTTTTAACAGTGTCTTGGCCAGCAAATGCAGTAGCCGCTACCCAGTTTCCTCCACCCTGTTTACCTACACGTTGGATACCTGTAACCTACAGAACAATCTCCATTTTCTCAAATCTCCTAAGAAACTGCCAGGTCTCCAAAGTATTCAGCATTTAGGTCTAGAGCAGTAGCTTAGTTCACAGAGCAGTTCTGGTCAAAAGCGAACAAATTAAATGTTCTCCAAACAAGAACAGAGATATAAAAGGCTGAACATCATGTCAGTGGTTCAGAGAGCCTCTAACAGCAGCATGTGCAGCGGGATGGCTGAGCAAGGGGAAAGTCAGATCAAATCCACCTGATGCAAAACACACAACTGACATATATGGATGGACCTTGCCACCAGTTGCTTCCATTTACTTTTGCACCTCTGCTGCATCAAATTGGTTCCTATTAGGCATGACAAAGAAGCCTTTTTAAACATTAAAGTCAAACACCTACCATGGCACTCTCGTCTTCCCCTTTGAGGAAAGGGATATTGAGAGTTTAATACAATTCTTAATATATTACACTAAGAGCTTACTAATGTTTTCAGCACTTACGCATTTATTCCTGTTAACATGGGATGTCAAGATATGTATCTATTGTTCAGTTATTCTAACCATTTGAACAATATTGTACTTCACATAACCTTCCCACCTTCCCCTCATAAATACAAAGTTACATATGCACAGGCTACAAGATAAAACAAACATTTAACTTTAAAGAAAAAAAAAGTCACATAGCACTTAAAAGATTTCCTTACCTGTATATTTGTTCATAGGAGATAGGGATGTAGTCACCAGGACTCTGAGTTAAAAGTTGATCTATGGCACTGTCCAACTTTGGCCAATATGTGCTCTTATAGTCTTCAATTGTTATAACATTCATTACTACAAGAAAAAGGCAAAACTACATTTAGTAACTTTAGCTAAAATAGTAGAATAATCAAGTGCATGCTCTGCAATATCAGATCACACCCATAAGGTAGCCAAAAAATGGAGAGTACTTCTGCTAAGACAACCTCATCTAAAATTAAATCCCACACTTGAACGTGTAGCTTTTTATTTCCAGGAGAAAAATCAGGCAGCCTGCCAAATCAGTGCTTGAATATTCCTTAAGGGCCCAAGTAGCAGCAGAAACCAAAATCCTAGGAGTTCTAGCATGACAGTCTAAAAAAAAAATAATGAAAAAGATAGTATTTCAGTAGTTAGCTCAGATTAATAAAATACACAACTCTGTGGGAATCCAGAACCAACAATTAACACTAGGACCTCACCTGCAGGAGAATAACCTTTGGCCAAGACTGATAGTTTTTAGAATACTCCTTCCCAGCAGATGCAGTAATTTTACAAGTCTCCGGTGGGACCAGAAGCTTCCTTGGCCTAAAAGCTGATGCAATTCTCTGCCTTCAGTTACAGTTGGGCTCCCGGGCAACATCTTTGGATCCGTATTACAGTCCCGTCCCCCCCAGCAGGCACGATAATATTCCTTTTCCAGATAAGGATCACCATAGGGAAGAAGAGGAGGCATTTAAATTAGGGTTCCCCCATCACTCCCTGATCTTCCTCCTGAGATTCCCAACTGCACCCTCTTGTGCAAACCACTTCGTCCGCCTTCACAGATGCAGGAGAGTTTTAATCTCTCTTTTCAGGGAGGATTTCTAAACTAAGCACAGGTGGCTCAGTTTCAACAGAAGACATGGGACAAGGGTTAACACCTTCCCTTCAGAGACATCCTGAAGGAAGACTGTCTTGCTGGCTTGTCACACCACCCACAGCAGCCACTCGAAGCAAAGCCCTCGGTAATTAACAGCACAGGGCATACTTCATATCAAAATATGCAGGAAATCTAAAGTCACTTCTTCATTTGAACCCTACATGTGGGTCAGGACTAAACGGAACAGAGAATGAAGATGGTTCCCACCCCAAACAATCCAGTCTAGACACCACACTGAAAAGAAACCTTTTGAATGGGGCTGCATTTGAAATACTTATGTATATGTAGATTCACTGCTGCGTTTGAGGAGCAAGATTTCCAAAATGTTATTTTCATAAGGGATTGAAAGGAGCTGGCTAAGTCACTTTTGGCAGCATTATGAACGACAGTTTTAGGGAAATACAAAAAAAATACAGTATCAAGAAGGAAAAAAAGAAGTGTTTAAAAGTATGTAGAATAGAGAGGTGTGAGACAAGAAGGTGTTCAAACAGTATCTGTAGGAACAGGTATTACAGAATTACAGATTCCTGATGTATGCCTTTTTAGGATATTTCAGCCAGAAACCTTGCTTAGTGAAGAATGTTAGTGCCGTACTCCTAACCCTGTTTTCTAGCCAACATCGGTTCATTCTTGTTTCCTATCATTACAGAAAGAGATGTCATTAACCTAGTTAAGTGCCTGGGCAGTGAACAGGTCACCGCTGCCAAGTGCTGTGGGAAGCTATCCCGACACCCCAGCCTGCAATCTGGAAGTACCACACCATTTGCAACAAGCTGATAAAGGTTACAAGTGAGGTTGTTGGTCCATAACTACCAGGATATGAGTTAGCACACCCAGCAAATCAGTTCCATGATGTAAAAGCATCCCTAGTCATCTGTCTTGCAATGACTTGAGTGAGTTCTGGTCCTTTGCAGAGCCCAGGCTCCAGGCAGATGTTCCCAGGAACAGCTTCCACGTAGTAGCTTTCACTATTCATACTCACATTCAGGAGCAAAATATGAGCATTTGAGTTTCACTTTGCTACTTGTAAAAAAAGTGGGTCTGCACAGAAGTGCTCTGTTCTGCAGAAAACATTAAACTGAAGTCAGCATAAGCATTAGACCAAATCCTAAGATTTCGATGTATAATCACACCCACATCTGGTTTAACATATTAAATGAGCTCTGTTAATTTGAAAGAAAGGAGTCAAGTAAGAATTGAGAACATCACAAAATAACTTTTAACAGGTTGCTGGATATCAAGAGTTTTTTATATTATTTTATATATATATATGTTGTTATTATTATTATTATTTACAATAAGAAAAATAGAAGTAGGAGACAGGAAGGCCTGCCATTAGAAATACTGCACGGGTAAAGGAAAAAAAATGCTTTTACGAACAGCCCCGGGAGACTTGCATAGAAAACACTGATGAGTTCAAAGCAACATTCTAGAAAACCTTCATTTTTATTCAAAAGACTCTTAGGGAGTATTATTTCATTTGATTTTCACACTTCAGTTCTGAAATCAAGCCAACCATAACATTTATATAGTTAAGAGACCAAAGACTACACACTGTCTTCTACTCCAGAAAACAAATTACTTCAAGATTTTAATAACTGTCACAAGTTAGTAACATCTTTTTTTTGTTTTTTTCCTGGCAGTGCTTACACACACATAAAAAACACAGGGATGACTTAAAGAAGCACCCTCCAATTACAAACTCTGCCTCAAGACCAAGGAGGAAGGGAACCACACAAATCCTTAGAAAGAAAAGACATACTGTCCTTTTACAAACTTCTTCAGTTTTTCACTCTTCCATCTTTTTAGAATGTCATTCTTAAATGTTATTTAATACATTTGGTATTCAAGATTTAAAAGGATTTGCCCAACAACCTTCATTTCCAAATTGCAGGGAAAGTGTGACAGTAAAAGATGATTTTCATTTTGTTGAGATTTATTAGGTTTCTGGGAAGTGACACAGACATTTTTTAACAAGCATACTAGAATGCATGATTTTATCCAAATAGAGCAACTTTGGGGTGGGGCTGGGTGAGAAATCAATCTGAATGGAAAGGAAGCCAGTGTTTTCCAGGAAATTGTAAGACTTCACAAGTAAAGCTTGAGTAACAACTGCTGCTTTTCCACATACAGAAAAGTTCAAAAGAAAAACTGTTTAAGTCAAATGGAGCAGTGAAACTGTTTAAGTGAAAAAGAATATGCATGAGCTTCACATCATAACATAGATATCTCAGTACCGTAGCCATAACTGAAACACAGCCTGCTCCAAGCTACCAAATTCTTTGATATCAACTTCAATCAGAAGAATAGTAAAAACACCAACATTAAAAAAAAAAAAAAAAAAGAAGTTCAAGAGTAGGCATATATACCCCATGAAATTGATTAGAGGAAACTTAGAAACATACAAAGCTCAAAAGAGATGCTGGAAGAGTAATAGGAACAGGATGCAAAGAAAACAGTAGTGATTGGTTGGTTTGGTTATTTAGACAAGACAACTTAATCTG
The DNA here is from genome assembly GCA_013400055.1 of Nycticryphes semicollaris. NCBI lineage: Eukaryota > Metazoa > Chordata > Aves > Charadriiformes > Rostratulidae > Nycticryphes > Nycticryphes semicollaris. The sequence continues at coordinate 715,772 of VXBJ01004731.1, forward strand.
AGAAGCTACTCAAAACACTTACTACATTCACAGATAAAAAACACCCTTCCGTTAAAACTACAGCTAAAAAAGCAGGGCATGTAATCCAACCTACTGTCAAGTAAACAGACATTGCTCTGACAATAAAAATCAAAGAAAGTAGCTAAGCATCTTTCAGAAGCTTTACTTCATCTCACAAAGTGACATACGAAGCTTTACTGCTTAATTAGCAACACAGCCTACAATTGTAAAATATATTCCTCAAAGTGTACAAACTCTTCAAGCAGATGTCTGAGACTAACCTACAGACTTTAGGCTATCACTGTGGCTCTAACACTTTCCTTTTTTTCAGCTATCATGTACATATTTTACAGACTACATTTTGCTGTGTCCCCTGCCTGACACATCCCAGCATACATTAGCAAGTTTGAGTCTGCCCTTTAGTTGCTTTTAACTCTATTCTATTTTTATTGCATGTTTCTCACCCTGCATTAAAACTGCTTAGTAAAAGTAACATTTCTTCCACCACACAATTTGCCTACGCAGGAAAGCACATTCACTGTGCTGAACTTCGTTCCACAACAGGGTAGTCAACGGATTTAATGGGTACACCAATGGTCCCAGCCACACATGCCCATCCTAAATGGGACTGGGATTAAATACATTCATAAACGTCACTTCTTTCGGAAAACTCTTCATTTTTTTTCCCCACAATTCGAGTATGCTGCAATTCACAGTACAGAACAGTTTTGCTCAGAGTATTAAACTCTCTTATTTTTTCCCCTTATGGCTTTTAAAAAAATACTTTCCATAACACTATTGCTTTATAAATCCATAACTGAAGCTGATCAACTGTAAATAAAGGTTTAGTTAGAAGTTTACCAAAACATGGGGGAAAAAAATTAAGGTGCTTTAACTAGAAGAAAAGCTATTAAGTAAACTATGCATCATTGTATCTGTTATAGTTCTCAGTCTCGTCAAAATCTCAAGGAAGAAGAAATGGATTTGACCCCCTAGAATGATTTTAAAGGGGTTCCCTCTAACTTTCTTCCATTATTCTGCCAGCTGAGTTAGACCAAAAAGGCCCACCAGACAGCTTTCATCTGCAACTATGAACGTGAACAGAACCAACACACTGCAAGTAATTATGGAACACAGGATTAGGAGGAAGAGACCTATCTGAACATCAGAGGCACTCCAGTTCATCACAGGATTGTTGGAAACTGTACATCACTTCCAGTTTTGACAGTCACCTGTACAAAACCTGTCTAAGACTAAGCATCTGCATCACAAAGCAAGCAAAGCTTGCTCATTCAACTGCAAGAGATTCTTCGGGCAGCAGAGAACTGGTAACTTTCGTATCAAGCTTAAGGCTGACAATCAGCTTCTCTGCACATGTTCTGTCATTGCTAAGACAGAGCAGGCAGGAGGGGCACTGTCTCCCTTTTTACTATACATTTCCGTCGCAAGTGACCTTTCTCCCTTTTTCTATACATGAAAAATAAACAGAGGGGATTAAGGGATCCTCCACCAGAGCCAGGATTAGAACAGGGGGGATCTCAACACAGCATCTGTGCTTTCTCAGTCTGTACTACTTCCCTGGGGTTGTTCTGTTCATATACACATATTGTGAAAATTATCCACCCTACAAAAGTACAGAAAAGCTCTAATGAACTTAACTCAGAATTTTATATTTTATAGGAATCTTAGTTTTCTTTAAAACAATACTTAATGTCAGCAAGACAGACACTGTGTTGGGCTATCAATGTTGAAAAAGTGAAAATAAAAACTTAATAACCACATCCTAAGCAAAACTACTCACAGCCACTTCTTCTCCCCCTCAAACATACTATAGATTAGCTCAAAACCCATTTTCATTCTGAAATAGAAGGAAAAACTAAGACTCCGGCTCTATGGATTGGGAATTCAAGAGCTTAGTTTAGCAAGGCCAAACAACATTTCATTTCGACTGATTCAAGCGTTTACGAGTCACCCCAAGGTACCTGGAGCCCCGACAAGCAAGGCAAGCAGAGAGCCAGAGAGCTCTTGGAGTCTGGGAGCCTTAACTTCAAAGCAGCCACCCTTGGCAATGGGCCTAGAGCCACGAAACCCAGGCTACCAGAGGAGCAGGGATCCAGAAGCCTGAACTTCAAGCTTCTGATCAGCTCTGGAGCTGAGATGCTGGACAGGTGAGCTAGCACTGGGGAAAAAACAAAGAAGAGAGTATGTTTTCCATCCAAATTTCATCATGGCAGTTACATGGTTACATGTGTAGGAATACTTTCAACTACTCAAATCCAAGTTTTCCTACAGCGATTAAAGAAAAGTGTATATTTTGCCAAGAGGTGTGAATGCTGGTAATAAAGGTAGAATTCTACTGAACAGCAGAAAGATCTTCCCTTCTCTCGACCTCAACTCAACAAAACAACAGAAAAAAATTTGCCATTTCTGTTAAGAGTTACACCCCAAAGATGCTTCATAACTATCCTGGGGGTGGGGGCCGCAAATTTGCCTCCAGTAGTCTTCATGGGGCCTTTGCAGACATGCACCCCTTGCAGGACAGCACACCCCTCCCAGGGACTCTGCACAAACAACCACCCACCATTAGCAATCACAAACAGATTTCACACACCCAACTGCTTCAGGTTTTCCAAGCAAAAAGCACAAGTCTTTCGGAAAAACACAAGCTGGGCTAAAAGCTTCGGGAAAAGGAACAGCGTACAGCCAATACCCTGCCTACACTTGCTCTCCCAGTTTTAGAGCCAGATACACCACGTCACCCTGTCGTGACAGGGAAGCCGCAGCAGAAGTTGGAGCGCATGCAAGAAAATGTTATTTTCTCCTTCCAAATGAGAAACTCATTCCTTAACCCATTTAGTTTCACTTTTAGAAGCTTCTCTCGGGCCAAGAGCCACCTAAGGGACCTGCCACAGAACAGACCCAAGCCTGGCCACGGGCGTAGCGAGCGGGGATCAAGGGGGAGGACAGGCTGGGGAGGGAGCAGGCGACAGCCCCCAAGGCCCGCGGGGCAAAGGGCAAGGTGGTCACTCACGGAACTTGGAGGTCGAGGCGTTGATGTTGATGGCGGCGGCGATGGCTCCGGCTCCCCCCTTGCCCGGCTCGCAGCCCCGCAGCACGCCGTTGGCCTCAGGCACGTCGGAGAGCTCCGGTCCGGACGTGGGCTCGGCTGCGGGGCCGCGCAGGAGGCGGTCACCAAGCGGGGCAGCGGCGGAGCCCAGCAGGTGCCGCCCGTAGCCGCCGGCGCCCCAGTTGTTGTGGTTCTGGTCGTCCATCATGGCCTCACAGCCGCCGCCGCCCTCCTCCTCCATGCTCTCCTCCTCCATGGCTGCTGCCTGCCTGGCGGCGAGCGAGGCGTGGCGGGGCGGGGGATCACCGCCCGCCGCCCATGGCAGCTCTCCGCCCGGCGGGGCTCAGCCACGGCACGGCTCCGGGCAGGTCCCGCCGCAGGCAGCCCAGCGTCCGGCCGCGCGGCGCGACACTTTGCGACAGGCGGAAGACGGCAGGAGAGCCAGTCAGCCCTTTTGCTGGGAAGTGTAGTCCAGCAGGGCGGAGCTACCATTGGCTGGAGGGCGGAAGAAGGCGGAGCCGGCCGGTCGCTCTGCATTGTGGGGCGACCCGGTAGTGTGAGATGGTGGGGTATGTGGCCTGGTCTGTGCAGGGTGGGCATGGGGTTAACTAACTAACTAACTAACTAACTAACTAACTAACTAACTAACTAACTAACTAACTAACTAACTAACTAACTAACTAACTAACTAACTAACTAACTAACTAACTAACTAAAGTTAGCTTGCGAGGGGAGGTTCCACGACTCTCCATGCAGCGGGAAAGGGAAATCAGATACGAGACCTTCCCCCACGGCCGGGCCCTGCGCTCGGTGCCGGGCTCTGTGGTTGTATCCCCCTCTAGCGGGTAAGCTTCCATAGTCGGGGATGGGGACGACAAAAAAATCCCCATTTGAAAAATAAACATGGCTGTGTATGTTGTACCGCCCTTCCCGCTCTTACTTTGAAAAGTGCCTGCACGTTACTGCTACTGTACAGTATTTCTCCTGTTAATGGAGGAGAAGCCTGCACAACTAATGCATAAAGCTGTTTATCTTGCCACTCGGCTATGTAACAGTTAAAAACAAGTTTCTGGTTGCCTTCAAGTGTACTTACTTTAGGTTTTATTTTCATTTGCAACGCTGCAATGGAAGAATGGAAATGAATAGTGGGTTTTTACTGGAAATAAGTTTGAACTGTGTGGGGTTTGTTCTTGCTAGAAAAAAAAAAAAACAACCAACCACAGAGATAAAAGCATATGTGTCTGGCCTTCTTTCCAAAATACCTCATGCAAAGTGAAAAGCACATTTGTTTTCCAAATAGAAACACCAATTTCTGTTTTGGCATGAGATAAAATGGTCCTATTTTACTAAAGCAGAAGATGCCGCTGATTTCATCCCATGGTGGAACAGGTCTATGTAGAGTTGCTTTGATAATGGCAAGCAATGAAAGACCGTGTCCCTATGGCATATTTTTTCTTAGACACTTGAACTACTGGTGTTTTCTTGGATGTAAAGATCACACTGTGAACATCGATGACTTGTTCAAACCAATATTACAGTTCTTTCCATTTTCTATCTTGGCAGACACCAGTGAGTCACAGTTTGTCTCAGGGACCAAAAGCTGATTTGGTGCATCACACTTCAATGACGGGTTCGGCATATTCACGTGCCTCTTGGCTGTTGTTTTATTTCTATCTACATCTTAACCACCGCTGGGAAAAGGACAGAAAGGACATTTTTGTTCACTTCTGCTGCATCTTTGCATTCACCAAGTGGAATTTGTAATATAATGCAAATATCAGAAGTGTCATTCATAATGAGTATTAAACCTGGACATCTAAAGTGGCCAAGAATTTTTAGCGTAGGTAAGTGTTGCAGTTTTACGGTAATCACAAAGAAACAAAAATGAAGTTTGCGTATCTTCACTGCTTCAAGAAAGATGTTTGTTATTCTCAACACACAAAACAGCTCCATCATACCCTCCTACTCACCTGCTTCCACTGGTCTCGGGAGCGGGTCTCAGATGGTTTGCCAGTATTTAAAATCACTGTGACCTGAGCAGAAATTGCGAACTTATTCTTATCAGCATAGCTTTATCTTTGTCTTAATAATTTTGAAAGTGCTTATGTTAACATCTGAGAAGAGTGGAAAAGTAAGATAAACCCAGCACTTCTTATTTTCTGTTTCATACTCTTGTTGCGCCTAATTTTGTTACCATCTCTGTAATTTACTGACCAACTAGGGTCTTTTGGGATTGTTAGGTTGGGCTTTTTTTTTTGCTACGATCTTTAAAGGTATGCTTTCTTTCTAATCCCCTTCACAGCGTTCCTTGCACTGTGCCTACACTGACTGCACTTCCTTGTGGCAGGAGTCCAAAAAAGCTTAGGAAATACTTCACTATGGAGCTTTCTACAGAGTCTCCTCTGTTGCCTTGTGCAACAAGGCAGCTCGTCTTACAGATCAAACAAGAAGCTCTGTCTTGCCTCCCATAAGGTAAATGACAAGCTGCAACAGTCATCTATGGCTCATGCTATTTAAACACATGACTGCGTGCTGATAAAGGCACTATCAAATACTTCATCATTAAAGCTGCACTTGTTTTTGCATGCACTTCAGAGACTTCCCCGCATTGTTTCCTTTTTTCCTCGTCAGCATGTGAAAGTTTGATTCAGGCTTTAAGTAGTGTCTTGGCAAAATTGCATTTTGCAATACTGCAGCTGTAATTATTCCAGTGTGAGTTGAGAATACAACGTACAAATGCAATTCTGACAAGACCTGAGTATCCTCAAGTCTCCGTAAGACCCCTGGAGACTTGAGACTCGTCTCTATAGTAACTAGCTCATAAGTAGACTCTGGTACTTTAGCCAACAAAGTAACATGCAGATGTCACACTTTGGTTTTAGACTTCTGAATCCCTATTTAATTACTTAAACAAGTATCAGAGCTTTTCCCACTGTGCTCTCAGAAGCAGGCTGTGACAATTACTTCTGCTGGATGTTTATCTTTTGTGTAATTTCAATATTATATGAACATTTGTATCAATCAGATAAGAGTATTTTCTTTTTCCTCAGATATTTGTGTTTATAAAGCAGAGTTATTAGGTACCCCAGAACAGCCGTTGCTGCTCTCCATGTTACAGCTGGGTGTACGTAGGTAGCAGTTAAATATGAGACCTGTAGGGAAATGACATGCATAAGGTGTTTTGTTTTATTTCCCGCTATTTGTAGTAAGCATTATGACATGGATACAAATCTTCTTATTTTAAAACAGACCATTTTTTCTTATTTCCCAAGCACACAGTCCACTGAAGTCAATAGGAAAACTTTCATTGATTTCAGTGAGTTTTCAATGAAGCCCTAACACAGCATGTAAAACACTTCCCAGATTTCTAGCTCTGGTTCTAAAAACCAAATGAAAAAAGAAAATAATTCTGACAAGAAAGAAATACGAATGTTAAGCAGAGCCTTAAATAGTGGTCTGTCAGGAGGAGCATGAAACATAGCTTTTTCAATAGCAAGTAAGCAGCCCCTTGCAGAATACTAGCAGAGAGCAGATAAACCGAGTTATTTCTGAGACATATTTTGACAATCTCTAAGAGATGACTTGCTCGAGGTTGGAGAAGTGGTAGTCCCTCTGCAGTCTGGCAATCATGGCATATGCCTTCCAACAGCAACTGCCACTTAGGGCAAGCTGATGAGTGTAGAGTTTTCAAGAAAGTATGTGTCTTAGGGTATGGAGAGACCACCCTTCATGTTTCTTGGCTACAGGAACACAGATTTTTCTGTGAAAACAGACCATATACAGCCTGGTGTCCACACGGTGTCTTTGGTGGAGCCTTGGGAAGTACATGCTCACCACACAGGCAGGGAGCAGTAAATACAAGCTGCTGATGAAAACACAAACACTCCAGAGATGTTTGTCCTTTCTCCCGTGCTGTGCCAGACAAATAGCTGTGTTGTGCAGGGAACAATAAAAAGACAGAGACAAATCACATCCTATTCTGCTGAAACTAACAGAAGAGTCGTAGGAGACACATCACAATCTGCTCACTGTTACCCCTGGCTGCATATGCAAAAACTCAGCTGGATAACTTGCATTTAGCATAAATGGGAAAGTTTTACATTAGGTTCAAGTGCTTACCTGCTTCTGTACTTTAGCAAGTAAGGCTGTGTTCCTCCTCTCCAGCCTCACAAAGAGAACAGGGCCTAGAACTGTGTGAAGCTGTTGATAATGAAAATGTTTTTTCAAACTAGCTTCCTCTGCCTGAATGCCATCATCAGCAAGATATTAAGAGCACGATAAGTACAGTAGTAGTATATCCACTGAAATTTTCCAACTTCCCCACTAGTGGTCACATTCACTTCATCATTTGTGCCTGAAGTGAGAGCCCCTAGTGCACTAATTGGCTGTAATTGATATGACCACCCTCATGTAGGTCCCCCAGTTGTAAACCTTCTGCCCTTTTGTCCAGGAGCTCTATTTAAGCTCAGAGCTTGAGGTTCACTCCTTGCCTGTCCTATGTTGTGTATGTCCTGTTACCTTTCTCCACCAGGTCCTTGCATGTTACTCCCTCCCTTATAAATTATTAAACAGATTATTGTCTGTGTCACTCAGCTCCTGGATACAAGGACAACTCAGTATTTGGCCCATGGGACCAGGCAGAGGAGACAGCCCTGTGCAGCCGTGTTGCCTGGGCCAGAGCCTTGGCTGAATGTAGGCTGGATGCTCCATTACGTCAGGTAGGCCCATAAAGCAACGCCCCAACCTGAGCCCTGAGGATAGCCAAGGCAGGGGGTGGCATATGTGTCCTGTAATTTTATGGCACGTGTATTTTGCTCATATGGGTTTTGTTTTGGTTTGACAGCACCAATACAAAGCACAATTTCTTTTAGCATAACTACACTACACTACACATTTTTGTGGCATGTGGTATGGGTTAATCCTTCTAACTATGGGCTTGACCAGACCATTCTGTCCCGTAAGACAACATCAAAAAGAACTCATGTTTAAATGATAAAATGTATTGGCTGGTATTCATTGGAACCTGGTTTAGGTTGCCTGTTGGCTGTTGCCCACACAGGTTCTCCACCAAGGGTCCCAACCAAGACTGGTTCCAGCTCTGCGTCACTCATGCTCAGGAGCTCAGCCAGCAATGGTGTGGTCTCACTGGGTCTCATTCTGGCTCCCAGAAGGATTCAGGTTCTTCAGGAGAGTCCCAACTCATTTAATACAGTAAAAAACTGTGGAGACTGTTTCACCAATGCTGTTTTTACAGCCCATCATTAGATGTCAGCCCACTCCCCTGGGACTGTGGGTCTGGACAGGTCATCAACACCACGAGCACATGTAGCAACACGCACTTATAGGGTAGCACTTGGCAATAAACACAAAAAGCCTCAGTTTTATTAATGCAAAAGGAAGAAGCAAAACAGCATGTAAATTTTCTGCAGCTTCATCATGTTTTCTCATTTGACTTGCTCCATTATCTCCTGGTAATCTTCCGCCAAGCCTCCACCTCTGCTCGGGTGTGCAGGCTATTGTAAGCTCGCTAAAAGCACCCCATTTATCACACAAGTACTTCTTGACTAACAGCAAAAAGGAAACCCTAGACTTCTCCGAGCAGATTTTGTTTGCTGTATCATTAAGTATTTCATTTTGATTTCACGATGTATTCAGAGAATATGCCTGAGACCATGAAAACTTTGGTTCCAGTAAAAGAAGGGTAAATAATAGAACACATTAAGTAACATTTTCAGAGAAATTGCCAAAGCTTTTGTGCTTTAATCTTCAATCCAGGTTCCCCTTTCCACTTCTGTAGCTGGGAATCCAAATACAAAGGTGTATTAGGTAAAAAAGCACAACAATTTTAGTCATTTGGAAAAAGGAAAAAAAAAAAGAAAAGAGAAAGGGATTTTAATATTAACTGATTCCAGTAGCATTTTCCCAGTAGTAAGGAACTTTTTTAAAAGGGGCATTACCAATACATTTAGCTATAAAACTTAGGAAATATTTGGGAGTTTTTCAGAATAGAGTGAACAGATTGAAAACTTTCATTCCTCCTAGACTTTCCACGGGTAAGTACAGCAGCAGCACTGTGCTGGTTACTAAGGGTCATCAATGTAACCAAACATTCTGGTTTGGTTTTTCTAAAATGAAAATTAAAAAGAAACAGTACAAACAATGATGGGCAGATCACCCTGTAAAGCCAGCAGTCGTTCACCTAGAGGTGGAGCCATTCATCTGCAGGGCTGAACACAGAGGAATGAGATTTTCTGAGCAATAATGCAGGAAAACTGGGGAAAAGAGAAGTCAGTTGTGTATTTGCTTGAATAATGGCTATATCTGTATGGTATATCCTCACTAATAGTGAGCAGAAGATTACTGGAAGGTTTAGAATATGTTTGTGACAGCCACAAGATAATTTTTCAGGGGAAAAGCCTGGGGAAGGGAAGAATGATTGCACAGGCAATCCCAATATATAAACAGGAAGGGAACAAGTAGCACCTCCCTTATAAAGTGCTGCCCTGCCTTATAGAGCCCTACTAATGATTATTGTCTTGCCCAATGCTTTTAGGCATTAGGCAGCACTTCTCATGCTGCTCAAAAAATAGGCCTTACTAGGACAGTTTAATCAGACAGTAGGAAAGCTTTCTCCATCACATCTTTCATTTGCCTTCACATCTGAGATATTCTGGAAAGTAACTTGCGCACCACCTATCTGGCTCATGTAAACCACCAGCCTGCAGCAACAGAAGAACTCGCGCCCAGTCTTTGTTTTACATTAGATACTGGATATCAACTTCCTCATTCTTGGCAGTTTCTCAGAAAATGGAAAAATAGCATCCATAGTTCCTCCTGCTGGGAGACAGCTCATGAATTCACCATGTCTAAGTTTTAAACTGGGGCTCTATCTTTCCATAATTATAAGAAAGGAAATACTGATCCATTAAAATTTGTTATGTCAATAAGCTGCCAATGATGGGGAAGGCTTTACTGACAGTCTCGTTGTGGTTATCACAGCTCTTGCCTGCTTTCTTGGTCTGCTTTCCATTTGGTACTTAAAGGAAGGTCCACCCATGTGTTCTTTGGGACCTGGTGCCCCATCCCACTTTCCATTCTGCATTCTCCAGCTTGAAAAGTCAACAGCTGCTCTGATCTGCTCCACAATCTCATCTGGCCAAACTAATGTCCCCTTTGTAAAATACTTCAGGGTGGAAGGAATTACATTAATGCAAGAGGTTTTACAGGCCGGCTTAAACACAGAAGTAACAAATGCAAGAGATTTTTAAGTGTTCTTAGTCAAGGATCAAAGACACAGAGACGCCAGCCTCTAGCTCTCATGATTACTGTTCTTACCAGCACGGCAAGTGGCCTTATCTTAATCAAACTTCACAACTAGTGCTCCAGCCTCATCCTCCTCAGTCTGCCCAGAGCTTTGGCATCATTCACTGCTTACAATCTTGCCTTGCCTGGCTTCTTTGCCCAGTACTCTCTTATTTTCTTCCTGCTTCAGATATTTCTTCCCTTCAGCCTCTCTTCCCCCACCCAGGTTGTGTTTGTGTCCCTGGCTTAACTTTCTCTCCTCCTCCCTTCCTTTCTGGCAGTAATACAATCTCAACATATCAAAAACTATAAGATCAACTTCAAAGAGAGCTTTTAATTCTCCTCCAGATGCACTGCCTTATCTCCTCTTCCCTCTTCTCTTGGGCACAGTCCCATATCACTCCTGGGTGCTGCACTGGCTTGGGCCTTCGTGTCCCACATCCTGCCATTCTTGGAAATTGGTGCAAGCAACATTTTGTCAAACGCTCTCTCTTACCCACTCAAAGGTGTGAATCTCCTGAGCAGATTCTCTCCTCTTTCCTCAGTCACAGTTACCCTTTTTTACCCCCTCTTCATCAAATGTGGTCATGTTCCCCTCCTTATCCATCAAACTGGACCCCTCTTGAGTTTCCGGACCCCCTTCTCCATCACATCAAACAGAAACTTCCCTTTCAAGGTTCTTTACGATCCAGTTCTTGTCTTTCATTAAGTATCAGGAAACCAACTTTCTCCTCCAATCCATCCAGGATAAAAGTTCTTATCTCCCGCTTGTTAAAACACTCGCTCAGGCACCTTCATGCTTTTTTCCCAGGCAGCTAAAAGTATCTGTGAAACTATTCGCATTATCCTTAAAATTCCCCTTTGACAATATGTCAATAAAATCCTTAAGTGTTAGGCTGCCAGTGTGCTGAAACCCTCTGAATAACAGTGGCTCATATTTCCTTCTGCCTCCCTCCCTGTCTAGATCCATTCATTAGTTCTTGCCTGATAGTGCGATCTCAGGCTTTGAAGGACAGGCATTGCCTTTGTCTTTCACAGCCCCCACCACAACCGGGTCTTGATCCCTGACCAGCTGCTGTATTGCAACAGTAGGGGAGTAAATCAATCCATAGCCTTTTCCCATCAAAATCATACTCCAGACTTTTGTCTAATTGGTAGGATACTTCTCCCAAGTTCACCATGGACTGCAGGGATTTAGGTGCAAACAACACCTAAATAAAACTTTGCGTCATAAAAGGAAGCAATGAACCAGCAAGAACATCAAGGAATGTTATTGAAAACTAATTCCGTCTTCATGTCAGAATAAAGGAAAAAGTAAATATCGAGCTTCCTGACAGCACATCAGCATGTGCATAAAAACGTGCAAAAACATTCCTGGGAGGTTTTTATATGTACAATATCTTAAATTCACACCTTTGCTTCTGTCAAGTATTTGTATCTAACCAGTGGTAGACCTTATCAGGAAGCGAGAAGAGAAGGAGAAGGAGGCTTTTGAAGCATTCTAACAGTCTAGCACCCTTTAAATGTCATCTTCCAATGTTGCAAAAAATATCAAATCCCATCCTGTTTTGTGCTTGTTCCATGGGAATAAGTAACGCGAACAGATTATGCTTCAGGACAAATAGTTTCTCTGCTCTTGCCACTCCTTGCAAGCTGCTCCTTCCCTGCTTCAAGAGTGATTCATCAGGACAGATTTTATTCCTAAATCAGAGACCTATCCACCTGGCTTTATAGAGATCTCTCTTGGAGTCAAAGTATAATTCAAAGAAAACACACTTTCATATTCCTATGGTCCAAACCATTCTGTTTTCCTGTTAGACAACAATTTTTAAGCCATAAATCTTTTCTAGGGCAACTTTTGCTAGCAGGATTAGAGTGGCAGCAGCGCCATAGCATTCCCAATGCTTTACACTGCGAACACTACCAGTTTGACATATACCTAAATCTAGAACAGAGGGACTAAGCTTTTAAATAGCTTAATTCATTGGTGCAATTGTCTTTGATATGTATCAGCCAAAAATGATCCGAAAAGGATCAAAATCATAATGGAGATGCTACAAAACAACAAAGTGAATGGAAAACAAGGTAGGAGCAAATATAAACAACATAAACTTTATTTACAGCAAATAAAAGGGTGTGGGACAATAACAAATCAATTCTTTTTGTGTGTATTCATTAGTGTGGCTTAAACACGTGGCAATTTTACTACAAAACTCATTGCTGCAATTCATCATTAAGAAAAGCACGGGAACTACTTCCTGTTACTGCAAGAAATCTCAGCTGAATCTAAACCCCCTTCATAGACTTTTCTTCAAGCATCCTCTGTTGAGGTGCAATGAGAATTACCATATCATAGGTGAGCTTTTATGTGCTGCTTTGTAAAAGAAATTAACTTCTGTGCAAAAAAAAAAAAAATCCCCACAAGTAAATAAATCTCTATGGAGGAACTGGTTGAATTAGACAAAACAAATGAAATACTTAGTAATCTGTTACTTAAATAAAAATTAAAAAAAAAAAAAGGTAGTGAGTAGCCTGTCATCTGTGTTACCTTCACAGATAGTCAATTTCTCTGAATTCTCTTTAAGTGAAATAGGTAAAGAAAAGCCCATATGACAAAAATAAGGGGAATTAGGTCAACTTCTGGACTCATCCATCAGTGTAAATGCCGTACATTTCCAGCTCATACAATTCCAAAATCATTTAAAGTTGATTGTTTTCAAGTCAATCTTCCATCAGCCGCCTTTCTTGCTGCCAGAGGCCAGAAATAGCACCTCATAATTTATCCTAGATGTCAAGCTTTGCAACAGCTGCCCCCTTTGAGCCACTGAACTCAGTTTACTGCATCTGCTTTCAATATACACACTGGAACCATATTTTCTCTATTGCATTCACCTGTCAAATATGGTTTGAGAGAACACACTTCAGATAATACTAAGAAATGCTACATCCACAAGACTATGCCCGCACTTATAATTCAGTGTATTCATGGACTGTCTTGAAAAGCTTACAGAGCTCCATCGACCTTCAACACACTGCAATGAACTAATGCTGCTAATCTGTGGGCTGGATGCCAGAGACAAGTTCGCTGGTAGTTTTTAAATTTATAAAACTAGAAGTTGTCTTGGATCCAAACCTCCAAACATTCCAAACCTCCACCCAAAAAAATGGTGAAACTGTGACCAGTCTGGGACACTTACCGCAAATGAGTTCCCAGAGCCTTTCTCAGTTCCCAGGTGTCAGGGTATGAGTCCCCTCCACGTGCTGGCTCTGTGAAGACTCAGGCATGACAAGCCCTTGTCCTTGACCCTCCATCTTGACCTTGATGCTCTGCTTTAATGGGGAGGAAAACTTGGGTGCTTGGGTGAAAAGTGAATGCACTTTGGGCAGGTACCTGTTCTGGGCAATCAGGGATAGGACTGTGCTTCCCATTCAGCACAGATTTAGTGTCTTTCCTTTTAGGAAAGGTGATTACAAGATCCCAGTGTACCCAGGCTGCTCTGCAGAAGTTCTTCCTTCCCTGCAACTTCCCAGAAAGTCTCTATGGCTTTTCACATTCCCAAATGAAATTTAGCCTGTTCAAGTCAGAATGACACTGGTGGAAGAGACCACAATGCTCTTGCCATTTATTATCTGCTGCAGGAGCCTACCTGGAAACACACACCCAGGCCCAGGTCCCAGTTGTACCAGGCACTAGGCAAGAGAGTAATCTAGCAACAAATCTCTGCTCTGCACAATTCACTGAGCAGATGTTGGACAGGGCAAAAAGAACAATCCAGACAATAGGAGAAGTCTCCTAAAGCTGAACCTTACCACACCAGGTTATTTATCTCTTCCCACACCCTCACTGCTCTGAAGCCACAGAGTCACGCTGCCTGGATGAACGGGCACAGTAAAATTCAAGTAAATGGCAATTGGCACATGGTGTTTTTTATCTCTTTATGGCGGTATCTGCTCCTTCATCTTTCAAAAAGAAGAAGCAGCAGCCGGTCTGAACTGGAATGCAACCAGCTTCATGTTGAAAAGGGAAGAATCCCCTTTAAGAGGTTGGTATCCAGCCTCAGCTTTGTTCAGCACCACCTCCTGAATGGCAAGAATTATGTTTGAAAGGTATGTTCTTTTGAGCAGCTCCTGAATAGGAAAAACTATAGGAGACTGCACATTTTTACAAAGAAAGGATGTGCTCTTCTCCATTTACTGATCCAATGCTCAAAGAGCGCAGAAATCACCTCCTGCGGGTGCCAGGCTTTGAGAACAAAGCAAAACAAAAAAAGAAAATTTGATATTCTGGTAACTATGGAGAAGCTAAAAAAATGTTTTTCTAGGTCACTGAAAGAAGGCAAAACACAGGAAATGCTTTCTATTGCCACTCCACTCTCCTCTCTACTCCCCCCAAAACATAAATACTTCTGTGATTCTTGGGAAAGCTGCTCTTTCCTTGTTGAATCTTGAAAGAATATATAATTGCTTTTTCCATACACCGGTAATAAGAGAGACCAAGATACATTTTTTACATAAAGCAACATGTCATTCATTAAAATTATTATTGCCTGAGTTGAGGAGTTTCTAGCAGAAGTGACGTCTTCTCAGAATATGTATTGAAAGGAAGTCAGATAAATAGAATTGTCTCCTCTTACTTTTATACAACACATCAAACTCTAGTTTGCAGCTTCACAAAACCTGTCTTTTACGTTCTCACAGGATTTGCGGATTTGTTAAAATACCAGACAAAAATTGTTATGTTCATTTATATGTGTATATACAACATTATAAAATGAATTCTCCATTATTTCAATGGTAAACAAATAGTGAAATGTTTCATCCTTTATAATTCTTTGCATTCTAAGTGTATAGATTTAAACAATATTGGACTAAACATGTCCACTGTTTGCTCTACCACTGTAATCAACAAATGGAAATATATATTTGGCTTACAGGATAGGTCTTCAATAGTCAAAGTAAGTAATTAGGAGTTGTGGCCAGTGAAGGACTAAGTATGTCCACTGTTTGCTCCACCACTGTAATCAACAAATGGAAATATATATTTGGCTTACAGGATAGGTCTTCAATAGTCAAAGTAAGTAATTAGGAGTTGTGGCCAATGAAGGAAGCAGTAGACTCTCTGTTACAAGCATCATCACCAGTAAATGGGTGATGCCTTCTGGTTCCCAATGCAGTGGTCCTTTCTACCTTTAAAAACTTCTAGAAGTTCTCTCAGACCTGCTAAATCTCGATGGCATTCACTCCAAGAGACCTTGTGCAATCCCGGAGCCCTCCTGCAACAAAAATAATGGTGCGCCTTTGGTTAGCAGCAATTTGTTCTCTGTCCATCAGCTCGTTCCCAGGGAGGGCGGCATCTCCCAGTGGCAGAACCCAGTGCCCATCACACGGGGGTGCAGAGCTGGCAGATAAAACTGAACATGCACTTCTCCTTTTTTAAAAGCAGAGCTAGAGAGTCAGAGTGACATCCCTTTGCCTAGAATGCACCGAGCTGTACAGCAAAGGCAACACATCAATTGCTGATGTTATCAAAGGAAATAGCATTTCCAGCCACATGGGAAATATGTCAGCAAAACAAATGGATTCAAATAAACAGCACCAGAAGGCACATAGAAATATTGATTCATGGCTTTTTATCCTCTGTCCTTTTCGAATGGTCCCTTTCCAGCACTCAAGCTGCTGTGATAAATGCCTTCTCTCCTTCCTGTACTCTTGACTATTGAGAATAGCTGTGGNCTGCACTTTTTACAAGCCATCAGCTTGCCCTGCGGTATCAGGCATTGAACACCTCCCTAATGCAACAATGGCTGATTTGTACCAAGGTGCTTCTCAGTAAAGGCAAAGTTTTTGAGAAAAACATTGAATTAAGTGTCATTAACAAAGGATTAGCAGTAGAAATGCATCAAAGGAAGCAAGATCAAAATCACTATAAAGTAAGTAACTGAAGAAACTGGAAAAGTCCTTCCCATTCAGATGGGTCACCTATCCGATCCAACCTAAATCAAAAGTGAAAATGAGTCTTCTGTAGCTTTGGAAAATGAGATGAGAAGTTTATCTACTGGGGTTACGTTTGACAGACAGCCCCATCACAAAAACAGTTGCTGTCAGTTTTAGCAAAGCACAGCGCAAGGTTGCAGGTTTGACTAATTCAATCAAAATATTTGTAAAAAAAATATATTATGCTCATTTTTTAGAATAAACACCACTACCAGAAGAACATTTTTGGCTTTTAACCGTAAAAGCACAGAAAAGATGTGAAAATGGGTTTTGTTAGCTGCTGGTTTGTAAATGGATGAAAGGGAGGCAACACAGCAAAGGCTATGTCCAGGCGCTGTGGGCCTTTGAAACCTTGTGGTGAGGATCTCAACTGGAAAGGATTATCAGCCACCAGCAGAAGTGCCATCTCCTGTGTTCCTATCCCAGCCACCTCCAGGGAAGCAAAACCTTCTCTGGTGCTTGCAAATAAACAGGGTTGTATCAGAGTCACCAGTGCCACCTCTTCACAGCCTATCTAATGCCTAAATTAAGCTAAGCATTTGAGGAATGCCCTCAGCAAACCTAATGCCTTGGCTTCTTGAAGCAGAGCAGTGATGCCAATTCAAGTCTTGTCCTCCAGACAACAGAGTTCATCTTCAAAGTGGAGGCAGCAAAGAGGCAATGCTGATCCAGTCCCCGTACCCTAAGGGCCCTGCTCGACGACTTCATAGGTACAGGAAGGGGAAAAAAAACCTTATAAAGGTTTTGCTTGTGCTAACCTCAGCCCATGTGACTGGTTGCCCCAGCCGGCACTGATCTGGTGAGAAGACAGCCCTTCCTACCCCAGGTGAAGGCACAGGATAAAGCCCCTTCTGAAGATCCAGGGTTCACAGCCCACAGAACAGTTCTCGGAGAAGAACGTGGGGGGTTTTAGGAGTTGGTGCTCTTCTCCTGAATGATCTGCAAGTGCTTATCCCCCCTCTCTTGCCCTCATTGTCCTTTATAACTGCTATAAAAATATCACTACGGCTGCACGAAAAACATCCTCTGATGAATTTCATGAGCTCCAACACATGCTTTAAAAGCAGAAGTCATTAGCAAGTATCTATTTGACCACTGACAGCTGAAACAGTGAGAAGAGCAATCATTTAATAACAGGTAAGGTTAAATATATATATTGCTGTGGTTTGTCATGATTCACTTTCCCTAAATGCATGACATCAAGTAGTAAGCGTTGAGGAGAAGGACAGTGTGAATACTGCAGTGTGGCAGATATAACCATCAGCAGCAGGCTTTAACATCAAACCAATTCAAAGCAAGAGTCTGACAAACAACACCAGGGGATCATCATATGACATTAAAGTCCTCATAATATCATCCTCTCGTGAAAGTGATATATTGGAGGCAGCTCTCGGGCAGCCCATAATGGCCCACCTGCCACCACAGTGATATATGCACTGTATATTAAGGAAATGAAACGGGAATTATGCACAATGCATCATTTCTGTTGCGAGCATGATTGGGCAGGGAAGACTGCAGCAGCCTGTTTCTTCAGGGTAAAAGAGGATTCGTTGTTCTTTATTGATACAAATGGAGGTGTGATTTGTAAATAAAGGGTTTATTCCTTTGGGGGAAAATGGAGATTCAAGTTCACCCCATGGGTCAGTGAAAGGGAGAAGCACAGCCTGCATAGCCCCAGCTCTTAGCCATACAAAGGCTGACAGAATAACAAGCTTTTAATCACAGATTTTAGTTGTGGGCCTATGGCTTGTTTTGCAATGGAAACTCTTCCTATAAATTACAAGTTCAAGGGTGTTCTATGATCTTTCAAGTTTCCTTTGACAGTCAGCAAAGGCCAACTTCAGCTTCTCCGGGGGACCTTTCACAGCACTTCAGCTCCCTATGTATCCAGCAGAGAGAAATTAGATACCTAAAACTAGCCTGTGACCACTCTCTCTCCTACAGAAATGTTTTATCCTGTGCAAATTTAATAAATTCCTGTGTAATTTAAAATATTTCTTTTAATTCCTATGTAATTTTACATATCAATTCTGTATGCAAATAAGCAAAAGAACTCCCCAAAGAAGCATTTAAACTGTATCTCTTCTCAGGATACATTTACTGTCCTAATACACTGTTTTTAGGGGAATGAAATAAGGCCATATAGATCATTAGCCAGTACAGGAACCTGTAAGCCAGCTCACTGTCTGTAAAAAGAGAAGGGGGGATGTTTTGGCTTTTGGCTTCAGAGGAGTGGTGTAGGGAGTGTGGGGGAGGGCATGGGAAGCTGAGCATCCCTCTAAGCAAAACATACCCTATGCCGTGTTCGTTCCCTGTGGAAGGCTTGGGACTGCTCCCTCCACCTCGCCTTTTTGTTAGAAAACGCCGTCTCGTTGCCTGGTTTGGCTGCAAACACCCTAGCAGATGATCAGGCATCACAGTCATTACCCAACATAGTGGTTTATCACCTTAATGGCACTAAGCAATGCTATGAAAGTGAACCACCCCAGCTGGTTTCAAAGGCTGTACCTGGAAAGCACAGCATTTTTAAGTGCAGAGGCAACCACAGGAACAAGGTGCAATCAGAGGCTGGACACTGAAGGCTTATCCAGGTGAGTCTTCCTGCTGAGGGGTGAGAATTTTATCCAAGGACAGGCTGACAGCTCAGTCCCATTCCCAGTTTTGCACAGACACACTTGAGGACTGTGGAGACTCCACGCTGGGCTGAGGAGACATTTGACTTCCCTTGCAGATGGCTACGTGTGTGCTGCAGCTTACAACATCCCCTCCAGGTCGCTTGCTTTTGAGGGAAGGTGAGTGTTAACTGCAGGATTTGGAGGCAGTTCATAGCCTGCTCCAGCCTTTCTCCTGATGAAAATTTTAGCTGTGCTGTATTCAATTCTCTAACTCAAGATCTAGAGTGCTTCTAGCTGAAGGGAGAGAGCAGTGGGTTTCAGTTCGCCTCCACTTGTTATGCAAAGTTTATTAAGCCTGTCTCTCTTCAGAATCCTACTCACCTGTTCAGCCCAAGTGGCCTGGAAACCCGGCCACAGCATGTTTAACCTCTAAGGCAAAGCTGGATTCCAAGGCTTGGATCACCAGAAATCTGCCTTGTCCCTTTGCACGTTTACAGATGATTACATGTACTCACCAGCTTTCCAAGAAAAAAACAGCAAAGCCTGAGGCCTTCTGTTTTGGGTGCTTACACTGCTCAACATACAGGCTTGGGAGTAAAACACCAGCAGAGCAGAAATCCTCCCTGACCTACAGCGAGAGGATCTTGCACCACTTCATGCAGGTGCAACAGACCCAGCAAATGAGAAGACACAAATCCGGAAAGGCAAGAAGTGTTTAGAAAGCCACACTATGTGTCATGAAATAACAGCCTGTTCCTTTCCCAGTCGTGCTACCTGAAGGCAAACTTTATCAAAGTGGTGCTATTATTCCTGGGATGAAGCTGGAAGAATAAGTTCTCCACTACTCCCTTCCATACCCTGCATGGGTTGGAGCAGCTTGCGGATGCTCTAACTCCCTCCCTTCTTGTAAGATAATTGAAGGACCTCATGCCAGTAGAGAACGAGGAGAATTAAATGCTAATCTACAACTCAACATGGGTTTTGTGCTATAATGCCAGTGCACAATAACAAAACAAAAGTAACAGCTATGTCTGTCACCTTTGCAACAGCAGGCGGCTTTTCAGTCCAAGCTTCCTGCGTAGTCATTTATAGCGGTGGAAGTCACTGCTGTTCTGATCTGGTGGCATTTTACACCCACTCTGAATCAAGGGAAATCACCATAAAGAGGTACAGTACACAAAGAGAGGGAAATATACAGTACAGTCTCCTTAAGACAAACATTGATCAGCCAGTAGTTTCCATGCTCACCATCACATACCTGCAAATAAAATTAATCTGCCTGGGCAGATGTAATTGTGAGATGCTCTGGCGTGTTGACAGAAGAGAGGGACTAGTTTAGATACTAGCAAGCACCCACCTGCGGCATGGAGCAGGTGACAATTCCAGCTTCAGCCTGCGCATCCCTTCCCAGGTCAGCTCACCTTTTGCAGGCTTTCTGCCTCCCCAGAGAGCAGGGGAGGAAAACTCTCTCTTCCCTCTCCCAGCAAATTCGCATCTGCCATTCAGAGTCTATGTTTTCTTATGACAGAGTGACAGCAATAATTAATCTTACTGTGTACACAGCTGATTGATATCAAGCAGAATTAAACTACTGTAATCAACTTTGTTGCAGATGTGTGGAGTGCTACAGTTCATCAAATTCCACAGGCGCACAATTTGGTTCTACACAATGAGGGGGAACAATACCGATAAGGTAGCAGAGAGCCAACAATATGATGCAGGATTTCATGAGTGCCTTTTTTATAGCTCTTAAAAAGTGCCACACTTGTCAGCTGTACAAAAGGTGCCATGACATGGTAATACACGTCACATCAGAATTGTCAGAGGAGGCTGAACGCTGGCTCTGTGGGGATCTGCCCTGTGTTCAAATCAACATGCGGTGCACAGACACCAGAACTTCACAAGGTGAAGGCTCCAGAAATCAAGAAATAGGAGTAAATGTGCAGATCTGTACAAGTGTGAAAAGATGCTGCTAAGGGGGATGTTGAACTAGAAGCAAGACTCGACAAGGACCATTATCTCTTTCAAAGGCTTTTGGTGATCGATATCAGCTGCTGTCACAGTAGGAAAAAGGAAAACCACAACATGAATATTTGATTAAATTAGGCCAACCTGAAGTCTCTGCCAGAGCATGTGATGCGACATGTTTTCCGTGGGATAGCAGGGTTTTTCTTTCACGATGGATTATTATACCTTTGTCTTGCTTCACCACTTCCTTTTCCTTCTTCAGCTGAAGGGCTTTTCACCCTTATAACAAAAGGTATGGCTTGTCAGCGCCAGGGTCATCTGCCATCCCATGCCAGCCCAGCAGCAGATCTGCTCCCTCCCCAGCACACTCCCTGCATACCCAAACTGCAGTCTTTGGGAATAGGCTGAGGGCACAGAGCAACAAGACAGGCTGAGCTGATCTAGGCACTGGCTGCCAGCAAAACCAGATAGTCCTTCTTGTCCCTCCCACCTCTCTCCCCGCAGGTTAGGTCTGTACATTCCTGCCCCCTTGCTTGATGCTAGCTCCATATTGACCCCCCAAGTGCCTCTAATATTGACCCTCACATTGCTGTCAACCTGATTTAATGCGCTATGCAGACAGATATGGGCAGATAATACCCAGAAATGCTGTGGCTGCCCCATCCCTGGAGGGGTTCAAGGCCAGGCTGGACATGGCTTTGCACAACCTGGTCTAATGGGAGGTGCCCGGCCCATGGCTGCAGAGTTGAAACTCGATGATTTTTAAGGTCCCTTCCAACCCAAACCATTCTATAATTGATTTTACGATTCTATGATATCAAATATGGAGGAAAAAACTAATTGAAGGTTCCTATGCCACAGCCAGTTTAAGGCCAAGGGACAAGAACACGAGCAAGGGTGCCAGAAGAGAGGGAAGAGGCACAACCCTTGTGGCAACAGCAAGGAATTGGCTCAGCCCTTCCAACAGCCAGAGGAGCTGTTGTATTCAGAATAACAGGCCTTTATTTGATGCTCCTCAGGCGGCTAACACAGCCCGGGGACTGTCTACGCAGAATTTACTAACCGCTTGGCATTTATTCCCTTTTCACTCATGATGCTTTACATCTAACCTAGATGATAAATCTGCTGTACTTTGCTCCCTTTAGAGAACTACGCTGCTCTGCACTCTCTTAGGCACTACCTGCTGTTAACAAATCACTGGCATCGTGGCTGTTTGCTTGCAAAGACTAACCTGTAGGGAACGGCTTCTTTTCATCAGCAGACCCTAAACTTAAAAGATGTAACCCAACCTGCCCACTCAGTCTCCTGTTTCAAAGACTTTTTTCCAGAGTAGCCAGTCCCTTCTGGCAGGTTCCATCAGAACAGGAATCCCTTGATACCTCAAGCAACTCCACAGGCCACACTGCCACGAAGTCACCTCCCCCTGCCCCAAACAAGCAGCCACAAAGAGGGGTATATCCATCCATCCCACTGACCCCCTTCTCCCACAGCATGGAAGTAGATGTTTCTAATCCATTGACGCAACAAAAAATTAGCAAGCAGGAGTGGGTCACATGGGAAACTGGATATTTCTTCCCTATGGAAAAACTGTACATGGCACAAATACTACATGTGTTTCAGACTGGAAGAGCAATGCACCAGTGCTGGAAGAGACCTTGTAGGTTGCTAAGGCTCGCTTCTGCTATCACAAATAACTCTTCCATGTAAAATCGCACATATATTGATCAAACTCCTTCCTTAAATTAATTGAGTCTGTGGCACCTGTTGAAGGCCATACTCCCCCAGTGCCTAAAAGCTCTCTGACAATTTCCAGCCTCTCTTCATTTTGCAGGTGGTTTATACTCGTATTTTCTGTTTACTTCCTATCAATTCCATTGACTGGCTCCTTGACCTCATATTATTTACTGTTTCATTGTGATCCTTCAGCTCCAACACTGACAAAAGGAAGCGCAAACACAGGAGAACACATTCAGAGCAGCAAGAAGAATGGTACAGCTTTAAACAATTATGAAGGGATGAGGCAAAAAGTAGGGAATAACCCCCAGTAGAATCTTGCCATTTTCTGCATAATAAATAAAGAAAGAGGGACTAGAAAATTCGACCTATGAGCTTGAAATTAAACAAGATTCTCCATGCTGCACACAAATGGAAGAGCATTAATAATCCCATACAATGGCTGCTTCAGTGCTAGAGCTGTGTTAATGGGGCTAAGCAAACACAGCTGGGGAATTGGCTTTTGGCAAGAAGGAAGACTTGAGAAAAAGAAACTCAGTTGGTGGAAAGAGCCAAGAAGGCAAATTTTCTGTTATTGGAATAACATGGTAGAAGTCACCAGACAGTCCTTGTAAATAGATGTGGAAGTGATGCTTCCTCTGCTCTGCAGAGGAAAGATGAATATGAAGAGTTCGTGTCTTGCCTCTTAGCAAGCAAGTGCTATTTTTTGGGTCATTTGATTCCATGGAAGAAGGATCAAGGTTCAGGAGCTGGGTGATGCCTGGATTGAGCCAGCCGGAAACATGCTGGGGTACGTAAGAGAAGCAAACGAGGCTTCCTCCTTTCAGTGATTTGCTGTTGCATGATAGAAGGTCATTCTTTATTCATGCTTCTCCCTTCTCTCCAATTAATAGCACCCCAATCCCCTAGATTACCAGAATGGACAGTTCAGAGGAATAGTTAAAAGAGAGAGCTCTCTTAAGATAGAGCAATTTGATTTCTGTGAAACTCTCAAGGTTATCTTTCTTGGATTTCAGGACATGTTTGCAACACCTCCTCCTTCAATCACCAAGATTCAAAGTTTCCGAAGTCTTTTATGGAAAATCTAAAATTTATCACATAATAGCCTTTCAGAGACAACATCTTGAACTTGGGCAATGGAAAACATCTTCACAAGCAAAGAGGTAACTTAACAAAGAATGCGTATTGGAATGATTAGACTTTCTGCTGCTAACATCAGAGAGTTTATTTACTTGACACAGGACTGGAAAATAGATCAGAAAATCTGTTCCAGCTCATCTGAGAGCAAGCACAAAAGCTTCATGTACAGTTGTATCTAAGCTGAAAATTAATAAAAGCCTTGTGATGAGTTCCATGAGTACAAAACCACAAGAAGATAAGGGCTCTGGCAACAGTGCATTTCAGCATCTACAAAGATGTAACTTGGTTTCAGAGGAATTCTTATGAAGAAGTAAAAAAGTAAAACCATTTTCCTTTCTATGTTTAAAAAAGTTTGGTAATTTTTGAAGTTGCACTGAAAAACTCAAAAATTGATCCTTCTCCATTTAAAATCAGAAAAGCTTAGGTTTTAGTTGCTGGGAAACATTCTTTTCCACATTTTTTCTCAAATAAAAACTTAGGAACAATCTGCAAAAATGGTATTTTGGGTGCAATTTCCATTCCTGTTAAAGCTTTTGCTCTGAAAATTCAGATAAAGTAGTTTTGTTATTGCTGGCGCTACTGCTCATTCGTGAAAATCAGGTAAAACACTAAAGACAAGCAGAAGTAATCAATTGTCTCTTGACTGCACTACACATTAGTCTCTCATTTTGTTTGAAGGTACTGCTGGTTTGCACCAACACAAGAGGTTTGGGAGTGAAATTAAGAGGAACAAGGAAACAGTGACAGCTTTCTTCTCAACAGAGGACAAGGGGATGCCCACGCTCTGTGAGCCCAGCAGAACCAGACACTGCTCCCATGCAGGTTGTCCCCATTTCACCAAAAGCTGGCTCTACGGATAACCCACCAGAGTTGGGGAATGGACCTTACTCTTTCCCAGAAGCAAGAGCTGAGATGCCTTGTGGGGGAGTCTTTGCTGCTTAGGAGAGACAGAGCAAGTAGGATCAGATGGAGATGCAGGTGTTCACATCCTGATAATGAAATAACATGCAGAACAGCACAACTAAACCGGGTGGTGGTGATACAGCACCCATCACAATCAGAAACAGCTCCAGTGCAGACTGCAGCAGGGATAATGGGTACAGTCATTCATGTTTGGCCTACCGGCAAAATTGTCTACATTTGTTGGGGGTGAACATGCGAGAGAGAATATCTATCCAGTGCAGGCTTAGTTAACTGAAACAGTTCACAAACTGCAGTTTTTCACTGGAAAACATACTGGGTTTTTTCTGGTAAAAACATACTAGGCCATTAATTTTCACATTTTCAGCACAACATATTCTATTCTATGTCAAAGAAGTGCTTGAGCCAATGCAATCATTTTTTAGCTTTTTTATTTTACATTTCTGCGTGAAGATGAAAAATGTTGGGGGGGGATCATCCCAAAAGCATTTCTTCACATTCTTAGTTCAGTCAGCAAACCAGAAAAATCAATTCTTCACCCGTTTCTGATGCTCAGGGTCACTAAATGTGAAACACATTCTTTTCCAGTAAGTCATTTCTAATAAAAGGCATGAAACTCACTGGGCAAATGGCTTTCATGTAGATCTGGAGACATACAAATTTAAATTAAACTAGTGTCCAGCATCCCCTTTTCTCCACAAAAGATGGGCATTGAAGGGGAATGGTTTTCTAGGAGCTAGTGGATGTGTGGGTTACATTGTTCAATAGGTTTTTTGATGATTTTGCTAGTCATTCAGCGTAAGTAACATTTTACTATAGTGGTTTCTGTATAGAGAAAGGTATTGGACATATTTCAATGAAACATATTGCTAATCATCACGATTAGGAGGTTAGTTTAATAAATAGATTATAGCAGATGAATCGTCGTGCTTTCAATGTCCAATTTTCTTTCACTCCTCTCTTCACAGAAAGGGCATTTACATTCATGCAGAGAGAGGGGAAGGCAGGAGAGTGAGCAGGTCCCTTGCTGATCTAACATTTTCTTCTCTGTAGCTACTCAATTTCCAGCATAGCTCTGCAATAAAAAATTCTAGGTCTTTACACAGCGCCTATCAGCATGGTGGGGTGGAAACCGCTTGATTTTCACCACAGGGACTCTCTGGCATCCATCACAGCACAATCTAGTAGTGCTAAAAACAAAGTAAAACATTCACCATGTAGGAAAAGACAGAAGTCACTCCCCTGTAGGCACCTTTTGTTCAACCAAACAAGGTGACCGAGTACCTCTCACCTCTTCAAAACCCAGCACTTGTTTCACTTGCAAGGGTTTGAAAACTATTTCCAATGTTTTCTCACAGCTGGTCACTGGCAGTGGAAGATCTCCTCCAGCACAACTAACCCAGCAATCCTGAGCACCTCCTGCCCCCACCACACCATTTCCCTCCCGGCCACGCAGCTCCCAGCATAAGCAATGCAGTCAGTGCTTTGTATATTTTTCTACTCACACAAACTGTGCACCTCACGATTTCAGGAGAAAGCATCCCCACAACAACAGGTTTTTGTAGAGCTGCAGTGGTCCTACGTCCTGTGCCAAAGTCCTGAAGGCAACATGCCTGCCACCATGGCAAGTGAGGGAATGCTCAGGGAATGGAGTTGTAGCATCAACAGACACAGCCCCTACAGCTCCAGCTGCCTGCTCTCAAACCCGGCTCTGCCCTCCTTTGCTGGTCTCTCCCTTTGCCCTGACAGAAGCTCCTTGTCTGGGTGCAGCCTAACTCTTTTCTTCAGATTTGGAAAGTTCAATATTGCCAGCATGAGTAGGGAGCTGCTAGCCAGGTCTTGGATCCATGCACATGGATCAATGAGCAATACAGATCCTGATGCTACAACACAGGTTTTCTGTTACAGGTCTGCAGACCTCTGCCTCTACAAAGGCTCAGGGACAGCATCCAAACACACTCCCTCCATTCAAGGGTTTCATATATACTTCTAGAAATAATTTTTTCCTGCTTCCTAATATTTGAAGGTCCAGAGCCTGGCATGAGAAAATTAGTCCTGGAAGTTTGAGCATAGATTTACGAGGTGGGGAGAGACTGGCTGTATCCCATGCCTTAGTTCAGCCCACAGTGTGTTCACCCCATGGCTCACTCTAGGGCATCACTGCAGCTGTACAAAGACACAAGTGTGTACCCACACACACGCACACCCTCAGGGTGAAGCTGGAGTTGTAACTCCATCATATGGCTTTGTCACAGCTGTCACTAGTTCAGGAGAAAGAGTTGTGAAACTCCTCTTCCATTTTGAGCTAACCACTGAGCAGCGTGTTAATTTTCTGGGTCAGCATCCCAGGATTTTCCTTTTCCTGGCATGCTGTTCGATACTTTCCACTCTTTGACATCATGTAGGACTTCTATAGTGAGAGAGTGCTTAATCCTCTCTGAAGTAATTTCTTTCTTCTTTTATGACTGGAGCCCGGGACAGTCTGTTATGCTTCAGCCCCAGCGCTATATTTAACTCAGCCATCTTATTCATTCTTCCTTCGTCTACAGCTTGGCTAAAAGGAAGAAATTGCAGTCATGAATAAAATACCAGGAAGAAAGTCAAATTGCTCAACACACTTTTAGGCAAATTGCAGCAACTGGAAAAAGGATGGATTTCTACAGTGTTCTTCATTGCGTCTAGGGAGGATTGCCATACAGCTTACTGCTCAGAAGTGAAGCATGAGAGTTAAAAAGTTGCAACCTTAGGAACATAACAAATGGGATGGAATTTGAAACAATGGTCAGATAGCAATAAAATTACCCTGGTCACAGGGAGCTGCCTGTGACCTAAGTTAAGGGCTTCCTTCTGCAAATCAGGTGACAGCACATGCAATGGGCAAATGTAGCTCCCAGGGAAAATATTTTAAAGAATATTTTCCAGCAAACTTTGGCCACCACTGTAAACTCTTGCCCAAGCAAAACCAGTTTAACATGGCATTTGTCATCACTTCTGAAATAAGAAAACTCCATTTGTCTCCATTTAGATGCCACCGTGCTGTACATAACTCATTCCTTTCAACATTAGTTCTGACACCCTTTTCAAGACAAGCACCTCTTGTTTTGTTATATTCACAGGGTGCAGCCACAACCCAATGACGAGGAAGAATATGAATTAGGGCTGCCTGATTCTGACACTGATCATAAGGTTACACTGCCTCAGCTATATGATGTGGATTCACTCTTCACCATCTCATCCACGCAGCAAAGAATGACCACAGTTCACAGCACTGACAGCCTGAAATGTCTTATGCACAGGAATTCGGTATTTTTGGGGCTTGACTCAGTACCAGTCTTCAACATCTCTACAGTTTATTCAATACTGCTTTGTTCATCTTCAGCAGAGGCATATTTTCCTGAGGCATATAGAGCTTGTAGTGGGGAAAAAGCACCAAGCTTTTCCAGATATCTGTGCCTAAAACGAAGCTCCTGTGTACAAGCAAAGGCACATGAATATAAATAGTCTGATCTTCAGAAGAATGCTAGATTCAGATAATTTTTTATGACCTAGGGACAAAAGTTGCCACTTCTGTCTCTATTCAGTCAGTTTTATATATATGATGTTTTTATTTTCTGTTTTGCCTGAGCACATGCAAGCTTCAGGTTCCAGCCTTTGAAATGTTACTATAATGGTGCGGCTGACAGCCCGCAAAGCAGACACCAGCACACACATGTGCTTACAACACACATGTTCAGAGAAGTCTAAATTTGCACAAGTGTAATGTGCTGAAAAAGTTTATCAGCAATCACATTTTTAACCAATTTCAGCCTGCTCTATTTCATGCATTTATCTTGGTGACAGCAAAACCTCATGCAAATCTGCTGCACATTCCCAGCATTACAAGAGGTTTGCATACATGCTAGCAAATGCTGAATTTCACATTTGCCTTTGAGACCTAGAACCAATTGCACTTAAAACCCACCTACAAAAGCATGGAACACACATTAACAAAGTCTCCATTCCCAATCTACTAAGCAAGAACTTCCTCTGCCCTCAATCTAGAGCCTTTTCGCTTGTTCCCCAAATCTGGAACTGATGCCAAAACCTCAGAGAAGACAAAAGCACTAATATTTGTTTAGTAGGCAGTTAAAGGAAGAGCAAACTCCTTTTACAATTTAAACTTCAGATTCGTCTGACAAATGAACCAGGAAATTCTTCCCTATTCTCACTGCCCCTATGATAAATTTCAGAGGTGTGAAAAGGCCAGTTGCTTTGCACCAGCCAGACTGGGAGGTTGGGGGAAGGCCAACTTCCTCATTGTTCTGTGAGGCTGCTCACAAAGCCTCCTTTTTTTATTGTTTTGTGTCCTTTTTTTTCTACCAGACCCACACTAAATAGGCATTTCCTTTGCTATTAATGAAATCTGCTTCAATTTCAAAAGTTCTGTTTGCAGGCTGTAATCTCAGTCACAGTCCAATTTAAATATCTGTTGTTTTGGTGGTGGGCTTCTGGACTACATCCCTCTAGCTCAATACCAAAAACATAACGGAGAAAATTTCACCCACCGTTAGGAGCCATCTGGTTACGCTGCTCTGAAAAGTGAGACAGATAAGGAGCTGTATGATACCCATGTAAGGCAATTTGCTGGCCTGTTTATCATACCTGACTCTGGGGTGCACAGCTTTATTTTGATTTGATAAAAAGAAAAGGAGTACAGCTGCAGCGCACTGCTGCTTCGCTAAGCCGACAGATGGGCATCACTGTAAGGAAGCCACATGGAATTTTTTTGTTAAACTCAGCTCATTAGGTTTTATCTGCAATATGTTGCTGTATTGGCAGAAAACCTTTTAGCGAGCAGAAACATTAGCCAAAGTTTATCAACAGATATGGGGAAGATCCTATTGTGGAAGGATATGTGCCTGGGCAAGGGTGGGGTTTGATTGCTCCTCAATGCTCAGAAGTCGGCTCAAAACTTTTTTCAGCTCACTCTATAACTTGTATCGTAATGGTTGTCCCGACTGGCATATTAATAGAGCCACTATTCACAATTTGCAGTTGTTGGTGCATTTCCAGACAGTTCACAAATCACTCTATCCGAATAGGTGCAGAAAAGTTTGTCAGCGAAACCTGGAAAGTGGGAATTTTTCCTCGCTTCTAACAGATAACAAAAACCTAGATGCCCACACTTCTGTAAAAGTACAAAGTACATTTCCAAGTGGAGAACCCTGTGTGCTTTTACAGGCTGTATTATTTTGAGACATTCTGAGTTGTAAGCAGTCCTTTCCTATCTCGGGTCACTGGTTTAATTCCAGCAGGGCAGTTTAACTTTCTTTGAGAGAAAAACGAACATAAGTTCCATGCAGCTTCAGCTACAGCTTGATAAATTTAGTATTTGGAAAGCAAAGCAAAGTATTTTCAATCTACAGAAGAAATACCAGAAACTGAAAAGTCTCTCCTCAGGCAAAGGTACTGAAAGGGCTGCTCTGGGAGCTCCCAGGCATCTCAACCCCTGCTCGCCCGGGAGCTCCAATAACAAGCATTTCATGGAATGGGGTCCACGTGAGGTGTTAGGAGCCCTCATGGGCCCTTTTGACACACAAGTGCGTGCCAACTTATTAGAGGCCATTTAGTTAGGATGGGGATGGGGCTCCAAGCAACCTGATCTAGTTGAAGGTGTACCTGTTTATTTCAGGTGATTGGACTAGATGGCATTTAAAGTTCCTTTCCAATCCAAACTATTCTATGATTCTACCTGCATCTTAGTCCAGGTCAGAAACGTGCTTTCAAAACAACTGTCCTGACTGTTCCTTTTTGGCTTTGGGTGATGTCCACAGAGCAGTCTGAGAGCACACACTTTGGATTCCTCTTGGGTGAAACTAAACCACTAGGTGAGCTGCAATAACACCTCGGTCCTTAATGGGCACTCACTCCACAAGACTGAATTAAACTGAAACAACCCCCTGAGAAACAGTATGATCATGAGGGCCTCAGCACCGTTTCATCCTCCACATCTAAAGCCCCAGATTACTAGCTAAGGTAAATGCATCAAAGAATCTCTCTTGTTTAAATTTACAGGTAGTAAATTTTATTTTACACTGGGGACTTTCATTTACTTCAAATTTGAACCAAATGAAATCAAACTCAACCAAAATTTAATAATTCTAGCTTAAATCAAAGTGAGAATATCCACACAGTTTCCTACTTACTCTAATTTACCAGTCTAATATGATACCTGGAATTAAACTGTACCAACCCAGCAGCTAAATGTAACCTTAGTATCTGTAAAAGAAAACATTTTTCGGCGGTGCAGAGCTGAGCTATGTTTTCCATTAGTGGAAAATGTGATCACATTCTGAGATACTTTGTATTTTTATACTGGCTTTTATTTTTAGCTCTTTCTGTATTAGAGCAGCGCCCATTATCTTACGATAATTAAAGGTCACTGCTCCTGTTACTATCTATAGCTACAAAACTTCATGGTAGGCTGGCACATCTTGACCCAAAATTAATAGATGGATCTTAGATCATATAATTCTCCCTTTTTCAGTTGCCTGACCCACGTGTGTATAATAGATGTTCTCCAGCACTCGGCCACTTTAGGAGTGTACCTGAAAGATACTGCAAAATGGTAAGATCGCTGCTTCTGGGAGATGCAGCTGTGACCGTCACTGGCATCAAGCACTCAGACTGGGGTCTCACCAGCAAGGAGCACACAAGCTCCTGCAGCAGAGAATACACCAGCACCGCTGCTTTGCTGTCTGTTTGCCAGAAAACACTTGAGCCCTTGGTGTCCTCCCCAGAGACCAGCTGCAGTGCTGGAGGTGACACGGGGAGCCTTTGGTCATCACAGTCCTCGTACAGCAGTGGGACCTGCACAAACTAAGAGTGGGAACACCACTGGCTTAAACAAAAATCCCTTTTGGGAAGATTTGCCATTTTTGCTTGATTTCTGCAGAGCAGCCAGCAAAGGGGAGTGCTAACCCATAAGTAAAGTTCACTGGCATTTTAGTAATTCAAATAAAGAATACCTTAGACTTACTGCCAGTTCTCTCTGGCCTTACTTTTGCTGCCACACAGTCAGAGCTTATTTTACTGTGAGTGAAATGAACTCCACGAAAAGCAAAAGATGGCTTCACGTGTAAAAAAAAGAACAGATATAAAGTTTGCTATATGCTTTTGACTTTTAGTTGTCATGATGATCTGAATCTGCTAACCAGCAGTGCAACAAAGACTAAAAAATGAGAGAAACACTTATTACCTCAGAAATAGTCCTATTTCCCAGTAGTCCATAAACTCCATTCATTTCAACATCAGACGTTTTCCTCCATCTCAAGTACTAGAAATTTTTCTGTCCTTTTAAACTTCAGTCTTGCCGGGTAAAAAAAATACAGTATCTAGTCACACATGAAAGAGCTAAGCTCCGTGGTAATTGAACAGCAGAGATTCTACACTCCAAATTCTGCCCAAGAGCTTGTGCGGACATTGCCTTTCAAGGGCAGGAAGAGGAATGGCTTTTCCTGATAACCACTGGATATATAGATTCTACAGGAAAAAAACAAAGGGCTATCAGCATGGTGGGAAGGGGTGGGAAGAAGAGATGGCAGACTTGACTTTGGAAAAACACCCCCAGGTTTTACCCAAAACAGAGTCTGTCTAAAGAATTAGGTCTCAACTCTGCTGAAAGTAAGAAAAATCTTCTGGCACCCAAGTTGTAATTGATATTCATGAAAATGTATGAGATTAATGCACTCACTTGCCACTGCCCTTCAACCTTACAACAAGAGCAGTCATATCTGCGAAGAGGAGGTGGAGAATAAAAAGGAGCAGGAAAAGTAGAAGTAAAACAAGGAAGAGGAATAAGCAAACAGAACTCACTGACCAAAACATTTCCTTTCTATAGATTTGCTGGCCAAACACTACATTCTCTTGCACCACATCTCTTGCTGGGGTTACAGAAGCTTTACCCTGCTGACCTGAGGCATTAATCCACCCATGCTTTCTCCATGCATGCACCAGAGCCTGTCACAAGCTCCTCCACAGGAAGCTTTTCTGATCTTAGAAGAGCAGTGCTGACCCTTTCCTGTTTGGTTTTAGGGACAGAACACAGGACAAAGAGGATGTAGCGTGCTGTCAGATTGCCCTCAGCTGTGAGCAATGCTAGGATAGAAGCATCTGGCAGGAGTATCTCCAGAGCTTGGATGTGCCATGCCACCAAAAGCTTTCTGATGAATTGGTACAAATCTAGGACACAGAGAGATAAAGGGACCACAGACTAGATTTTGTTATGGCTCCTTCCTCCCTCAGCCATGTAGTCCCAAGGGGCTAGCTCCTTATCATCTACACCTTGCAATGCAGCAGAGGAAGTCTCTGCTGCACCACTGAGCCACCTTGTCTGGCTGTGTCCCAAGCAGTCTGCCTTCTGAACAGCCTTCCTCTATGCAACCAAAGGCCAAAGCTTTTAGCAAGAAATGTGGACATGTCCAAACAAATGGAGTTCCCTCATTCTTCATCAGCACCTCCTTTACGCTAATCTTTCTTCTGACCATTTAATTTTCTGAAGCACTTCATCAGGTAACTGTAAAATCCCACCTGTGGCATTTCATTTCAAGGAGGTTTTACAAGCTGGTACTGTCTTTGCTGCAGAAAGCAGGATCAAGAACAAGCATTTCTCAAGCAACTCTCCTGCTGAACCTCAGGAGACTCCCATGTCTCTCCTTATTCACTTCAAGTCAGCAGAGCTTTGTGCACAAGACGTATTCTCTTTACAACCTCGTCAAAGCAACCAGTTGTCCACTGTGATGAAATTTCTCAGAAGATGAAGTTGTCCAAAACCATGACATGCTGCCACTTACTTTTTGTTTGTGCTGTTCCGTTTATCCTGCAGATGGTGATAGGCTTTGTCTTTCCTTCATCTTGCAGAACACAGAAGCGTGTCCTTAAATCATTCAGCCATTCTTTGGAGGACTTTGCCCTCTCCTTGAACATTGCTACTCTCAAGCAGAATATTTTCAGCTCTTTACCTTTTGCTGATTATCTTGACAAGATTTTCAACTCCCTGTGCTTTCTTGGAAGAGAAGAAGAAGGGTACTGAGAGACAGCAGGTCACTCTGTCTGCTGCCAACCATCCTCTTAAGAGATGGCATTGGCTATGGCTTGGTCCTGCTTTTTCATTAATACCTTTATGTAAGGACTAGACCATCTTATAGTCCTAAATGAAATGTCATTGCAGAGCCAAAGAAAACCTTCCTGTTGACCTCTGTCTCTGGTTAGTCTCAGTAACAGCGGTTGCAGTATAACCCATATACCCTTGCAGAAATGATGTTGTTCCTCTGCTGTACCGGAAAAATGCAAAAATGCAGCTAAAAGAAATGTAGGAAGGACCTTGTTCAGAGGCAGGGAGCTCAGTGAAACCACCTTCAGGAACAAAATCAGGGTGATGCACACCTCCCTTGTTTATAACCCCTGTCTGGCTCCACCTCCACTGCAGAGTCTCCTCTTCCAAAACTGTGGTGTAGCTCAACAGTTGTACAGTAGAGAATTACCTTCTTTGCTCAGCTTTGCCCGCATGCCATGGCAAATATACGTACAGCCCATTTGACATAAAACTAGACTGCTTTACAGTGAAAAAAACCTTGAAGCTTGTTGTGGAAAAGAAAGAAAGTGATAACTTGATATATCTCTACTGAGGTATTATCATGGAAGTAACGTTCCTATACTCCAAGTTTCTCCAGAAGCCACTTGCCCTGTCATATTATATCCCCATCACACACTACAGAATATTCTCCAGGGTGAGGAGACAGCTGTTTGTGGTGCACGAGGGAACAGGCAGTCCATCTGGGAAATAATATTCCCTCAAGACATGCTGTCAATATTTCTAAATAAAATGTTATTCTCAGTTATCTGACTTAAGGGAGGGGAAGTAAAGGACAACGTAGGGACTTTTCTTGAAAAGTTTAAGTTCACTGAAAGCCCAGTTTGTTGTTAAAAATGGTGTCAGAATGTTTTCAGCCAAATCTAACAGGTTTCTTCAGGCTTACAGCTGAGCGTGCTGGAGGGTGCTTTGGTCCACAGGCTCAGGGAATTCAGCAGGGGCAGTGTCTGGGGGGGAGCTGCTGCCAGGAAAGCAGAGCAGCTCTGCAAACTCTGGTGTGCACTAACATTAGCTTGATGGGAACTTCTCTTTTTTCCTAAGGAATTCACACTTTAAAAATTAAATCCCGCTTCCCTCTTAAGGATCATAAAAGAATATGCCAGGCTGAAACCTGCCTATTATTTGAGTACGGTGCACATTTGATTAAAATCAAAGAGAATATTGCTTAGGGCCCTGCTCACATGTACTGCATAGTAACCTCATGGCTGCCCATGGGTGTTGCTGCATCACTGCACGTGCACACTGCTGTCTTTTGCCCTCCAACACAAGAAACTCGTGGGTGGATGGAACACGCTATCACCATTAATGCTGCAGCAATAGCTCGCAATATGCTGAAGACTTTCAGTTCCTGTTGAACTTGGTGGGAAGGGAGGGGATTCAGAATCTCCTCCGAGGTCCTGCTTTGCCGTTATATTTTTTTTGAAAGAGTTATTTCTACCATTGTGGAAGAAGTAGGTCAGAGATAACCCTTACCAGTTTCTGTCTACCCACTTTGCTACTGATGTGGATTAGCACCAAAAAAACCCCCAAACCTTATTCTTTTCTCACATAAGGATGATGCAAATTACCTTCTCATGTTTCATTCCATTACATGAAAAAGGGACAGCTGAGCTGCCCACATCTCCATTTGATTTTCTTCTGTATATTTTTCACTGGGTTACTAGGACTCCCCCTCATTCCTTTCGTATCAACACAGAGACAGGACCTTATTAGGTTGCCTCTTTGTATTTAAGAAACTAAATCTGCCCCCCCTGCTGGCATTGAAAACCCCAGGGGAAAGAAAAAGACTTTCTGACCTCTAAAGTATTTTCTGAAGTGGATCCTTTCTTTTTCACCAGAGACCACAGAACAAAGCTGGTAGTAATCGGTCTTTATGAACTGAAAAGAGATTGGGAACCGATGCAGCTCAGCATTCAGTGTGCCGTTACCCCAGAGACAAATTCCTTCCAATTTACTTTCCTGGTTTTGTGGCCGCATTGTCCTCCCTCTACACTTATCCCAGTTCTGGGCAGGGAAAGTGTTGAGGTCCAAGCTGATAAACAGCAGATGAATTCCACCGCTCTACTCAGCGGCTCTTTCTGTACTTTAATTGACTTCTTAGGTCAATAAGGACTTTATAGGCCAGTTTTTCCTTACCCTGAGAGTAACAGTGCACATATGGAATGGAGACATTTATTTCTAGCTCCAGGAACAGCATGCTAACTATATTTATCTTTCCAGGCAATTGTGCCAGACTCATCACCATGGTACCTTCAGTGCACAGACTTTTAGCTATGGCCTTTTGATATAGAAACCATTTGGTAGCCCTCACCCAGCTGCTGGGAGCCACAAAGCACAAGGGACCATTGATGCTGCTCTTGAGTTATTTGGGGAGGAGGAAAAATGTTAGTCTTGTTAATCATTTCTTACTGTTTGCATCATAGTACCCTCTGGTATGCTAAGTGCCTTAGCTCTCCTTCCAGGCTGAAGGTTTGTGGATTATTAATCATCCCTTCTTTCAAATATATAAATCATGATAACAGTAAAGCAAAGGGGGAGAAGCAGGAATCTGCTGTTAACCCTTCCAGCTGCAGGGTGTTGTCCTCCTGAATGATACTTTTTCCAGATCTCACCACAGGTCCTGGGCTGTCCCTGCACCAGTGACCTCTCCAAGAGTAAGGCTCCTGAATTTTTAAAGCCATCCTCAAACCCACTCAAGACAGGAATCTCACATCCATCCGTTTTGGGGTTGCAGGCCAGGCCCAGAAGATGACTGGGAGATCCCAGGAACCAGACTCCTATAAATGAGGGAAAACAGTTGGCTAGATATCAGACCCCACCTTCATACCGTGTATGAGGGCCTGGAGCAAAAGCACACAGAACTGCTGCAGACACAAATATCATTGGGTAGAGAGAGAAAAGGAGACCCATTGGACATTGATAAAATACAGGGAAAATAAGGTCCACAGAAACTAGCCTAGTTTAACAAAGATTCACAGGTGACTTGATGCTAATACAATTCTCAGATTAAAAAAAAAAAGAAAAAGAATTCCCTTCTTCCCTCCTCCTGTATTATTGTGCCTTTTGCCTAAGCTAAAATAGCGTTTTTGAATTGGAGCAGACCCTCCTCAGCTGGTCGAAATACTATATCCAATAAATACTTAGTGGAGTAAAGCTGCATCTAAGCCAAGCCCACAGGCTAGACAGGCTTCTAGTTTACTGGAAATCTTTCAAACTGTACAGCCCTTCAGTAGTGTCAGAAATCTGCATTGACTCCAGTCCCAGCTGATGAAGTTCTCAAAAGCCAACAGAAACCACTGCTCAGGCTGGACTGTCTTGCAAAGCTGCAACAAGATCTACAACCCAGGAATCACATCTTCTGTTCAGCTCCAGACAGTGCATAACCGTACTATGTAATGTATCGCTACAGTCCTCCAGCTAATCACAGCTGGGAAACAATTTTAAAATAGTATATTTATTCTGAATAAACTGATAATAAATAAATGGGCTAGAAATAGGGTTATTTTCAGAATTTATAATTTTTAAAATAACATCTTTACAAAATACCCTTGTATTTCAGGAAAGAAGAGGGAATGGTTAAGAAAGGTTTTTGTAAAAAATATTTCAAAAAGACTAAGATTTACTGCTAAAAAAAAAGATATTTTGTGACTGGAAAAACAAAATTTGCAAACTAGTAACACCTGACGTCATTTATCTCAAGACAGCGTCACAGTCTGATCACAGCAAGGCTCATCTAAAGTGATTTATCTCAAGACAGCATCACCAGCTCTGATTTCTCTCCACTTCAGTGCTCAGGAATCCATCCCTGCCAGCCGAGAAAGAGGACGGTGCTCACTTCAACTCTGGGACCAGCTTTGGTGCACAAGAGAGGTGTTGCTGTGGTCCCTGGCAGGGGTTGGGGGCTGTCTGGATCATTATCTACAGAAAAAAAAAATTCTGCTGATAAGACTTTAGTTCAGGTAGACCTTTCCTTTCCAAGTTTGCATGTAGACAAGAGGTTTGTTCATGCCGAGCGTCCTAGGCTAACTCCAGGGAGATGAGAAGGTGCTGCTTCTTAGAGCAGAAGACAGCTATTGTAGCAACGCAGCTACAATACATGTGCTGGTAGCGTTTTGTCCAACAGCTTGGGCATTTTAAAATTAAATATAGCATAGAATGACAGAGTATTGCTAATTGCCATGACTTGTGTGTATGTTTTATGCTATGGCACAAACGAGTATTCTGAAGGAATTTTTCCTGTTGAGTGACAATGTTTATAGCTAATAGTCTTTTTATGTCACTAGTCAGCCATAGTGCTCTAAAGGCCTTGCAGCAAAGCAAAGCAAACGAAGACCTGTAGTTGCAGTACTTCCAAACACAGGTTTGATTTCGGGTTTAACTAGGTGTGTTTATAAGAGATCAGAAAAGCCTGGTTTGTAATTGCATACAGCCAGATTCTCATGTAAATCAGCATTTCAGTCCCCCTGGGCTCCAGCCCCAGGGAAAGAATTGATGCCAGTGGAGCTACATCATTTTACACTACCAGAACCCATTACATTTAAGAGTTTGCAGCACCGGAGTAGGTCTTAAATATTGAAGGTTTTATCTTGCAATGGGCTAAAAGGATTCACATGTCCTTGGAGCAGCAGGCATTTAGTGCATCTCTGGAGAAACCCTGTCCTCAGCATAGTCATTTTCTGTTATCATCTGAGCAAGGCTAGGAAAATACTGTCACGGTGGGTGAAACTCACTCCTCTGAAGACAGTCTGCACAGCATACCGTGGTTCGAAGCTCCCTTTAGCCTTTGAAGTGAATATGAATGAATTCATACAAGGGAAAAACTCCATCCTCTCTATATTATCCTTTGTACAGCCCTGGAGCTAAAAACCCCCTATGCACAGAACTACATCATGAACGTGCCTTCAAAATCTCTGCAGATACGATAGGGTCAGTGCAATACCTCTACTTAAATTTAGATTTACAATTACAGAGAGCAGCTTTAGCATTTCTAAATGGAAAGATATAGCCAATTCCTCTCTGTGCTGACTCAACACGTCCAGCATAAAGTGTCTAGAATATCAGCAGTGCCTCAAGAGACATAATAATCTCTCTTATCTGCATAACTTAACTCAGGTATTTATAAATAGCTAATAAAATTGAGAAACTTGTAACTATGTGAAAGAGGAACAAAAAGATATGAAGATTGTTAAATAAATGTAAGCTGCTACAAAGCTTTCTCACTTAGCCATGATTAAACCACGGCAGGCTTCAGCCCTTTGTGTTCTGATCAGAGGGTAAGGGTCAGCAGAGGCACTGAGATCCCACCTAGGACAGCCTGGGAGGGCAGAAAGCCAATGCAGGTTCTCAGCAGAGCGTATGTACATTGTGTTATTGGTAGGGGAAGCCCAGTTCTGCTCATGGAGCCATGTGGGGATGGGCCACAAAGATAATCAGAGGGCTGAAATGCTTTTTCTATGAGAACAGGCTGAGAGAGTTGGGGTTGTTCATCCTGGAGAAGAGAAGGCTCTGTGGAAAACTCAGAGCAGCCTTCCAGTACCTAAAGGAGGCCTACAGGAGAGATGGGGAAGGACTCTTTATCAGGGAGTGGAGTGATAGGACGAGGGGGTGAAAGAGGGGAGGTTTAGATGAGATACTAGGAAGAAATTCTTTATTGTGAGGGTGGTGAGGCACTGGAATAGGTTGCCCAGAGAAGCTGTGGCTGGCCCATCCCTGGAGGTGTTCAAGACAGGCTGGATGGGGCTTTGAGCAACCTGGTCTGGTGGGAGGTGTCCCTGCCCAGGGCAGGGGGGTTGGAACTTGATCTTTAAGGTCTCTTCTAACCCGAACCAGTCTATGATTCTATGGCTGTCCAGCCTAGCTGTAGCTGAAAGCAATTTTTCACGTGGACAAACTCTCAACTCTCCAGGCAAAGGAAAAGGGGCTACTATCCCCAAAGCTTCCTTGGGGAACCTGCTCTAAAATGGAATCAAAGCCATTCTCTAAGTAATTATGCCAGGAAGAAGTTAGCTTTATCTGAACACAAAAAATACTCTATAATACCTGTAGAGCAGTAGCTGTCCCAGAATAGCTCAGGCAATCAGCCTGCCCACACAAACAAGCCATCAATGATTCATTTTGCAGAATGAGAATGACTTTTCCTGGGGGGAAAAATGAACAGTATGGGTTTGTGGCCTGGCTGAAGCTCAAGTTATATCTTCTATACTCCCTTCATACAATGAACTTCTCCAGGGCTCTGGAGCATTCTGAAATGCTCTCACTGGCAGAGGGGGACAAACATAGTTTTCTACTGCATTGGTGTCAGTGGCTTTGCCCTCGCGTAATGAGCAGCTGTTAACCCAGTTTGTTTTTCATCCTTTTCCTCAGATGCCAGCTCTTATTTTTTTCTAGTCTACCTAAGAGTAAATATTGCCAGGAGCAAGACTCTTCTTAGAACAGCTCCTGAATCATGTCTCCTGATTTCTAAGAGCATTTGAATTAGACCAAGAAAGCCACCCTGTAGTCATATAAGCTATATATTGAGCATACTCATTTGATTACAATCACTTTGGTTTCCTGGACTAACATTTAAGTGGGAAAAGACATTAAAAATGAACCAGTATTAGATATAGGCCTTGCAGGCAAAACACGTATTGTGCAGAAAACTTGGAATATACTGCAATATGAGAAAAGGGGAAAAAAATCCCATCTAAGTGTTTCATGCAAATTGTAAGAAAGTACGGAGGAAAAAACTACATCAGAAACACTACTGAATTCACCAATTGGATATTGCTTTATGGGGAAGTTCTTAGGCAGAAAGCAGTAGTAACTTATATTTTCCACAATGAGATTGGAAATGCACTTATATTATAGTGGATTACAGCTTTGTGAAATGTTACAGTTTCCTTTCTTTGCTTTTTCAGGTACTTAAATTTAAGCGCTACTTACATTCCTCCTCATCCCCAAATTTAAAAGGCAATAAATTGCTTTAGTGTTTTCAATTTCTTTTCCTTCAAGAGATGTAAATTGATTGCCTGAATCCCTCTACAGACTTTATTCTTATGAATAGGGGAGAATAATTTACAAGGCTGTTGGCCCTGTCTAATTCCCCTTTAGCTCCAAGTCTCCTCCCTGAGGCCACCACTACAACACTACAATGTCCAGCAAGGCAGCAGAGCAGCAGCAGCCCCCGTAGTTCCACATCCGTTCTGCCCCACCGCCTGGATGAAAGGGATGGGCACAGGGTCCGTTCTACCTTTCAGCTCAGTGGTTTGGAAAATACAGCCAAACCCAGAGGAGAAAAGGGATAATGGAGGCTCCGCAGAGACACTCTTGGGATGTGCTTGGAAAGTAGCTGTTCTTGGGCTAGCAAGTCACTTCTCTACCAACCAAACAGATTGATTTTCAAACTTCCTGGCTGGAAAAGGGACAAGTCAGCTACACAATAGGCATTAAGTAACTTGACACATTAAAAAGCCAGATGTTGCAAACTGGACAGTTTAGCAAAGCGAAGGCTTGTGCTCAGGCCAAGAGCATGACCACTACAGGCTCCAGCCTCAGGAGTGGCACTCTCTGGTAAACCTTGCTGCAGTGCTTTGAGGTAGCATCACGAGAGATCTCTGATGCGCCTCTACAAGAGGTAACCACCTCTAGCATGCTAGTAACAGCACAGGGCTTGTCCTGGGCCTCTGCCTCAGTTTTCCCTAGTCAGCACAGCTTGTAGTTTCAATTGCCACAAAGACAGGTCCACAAAAACACCCAGCAGCAAACTGGGCTGGCTCATCAAGGCAGAGTCCAAAACACAGCAAGGAGGAGAATGGGTGCACTGTGAGTGCCCAAGACCATCTCACTACATTACTGGTTATTCACAGTAGGTTCTGGTCACAGCGAGCACCAGGGACACAGCATCAGTGGTGACACCCTCCCATAGACATGCTGCTTGCCACAACCACGAGCTGCCAGGAACCTTTGTGCTCAGAAGACCTCACTGCTGGGTGGCATGGCTCATCAGGGCACCCGCCCTTGCCCTTCTCCTGCTCCCACATTGGCACATACATATGGAGGAACAAACCTGCATGAAAATCCCTAATCTCTAAAAGGCTTTCAGTCATGTGCCATCAGAAACTTTCCTCCACAGCTAAGATTACTGAGACCATAAGTTTGTTTCAAGGATTTATTTTTTTTGCAGGGGGAGGGGATGGGGGATGTGGGATCAGGCTTTCTGGATGTAGTGGGGATCTAAGCTGTGGCTGGAGCCTGACCAAAATTACTTACTTGTATCAAGATCAGAGCAAGCACAAAGTTTCTGTCAATGCAGTTTCAAAACACACGATTGAGACTACAATAAAGTCTTTAGCTGCCCAATTATATGCTGCTGGTTTTTATCATGCTGAAAACTATCTGTACCTTTTGATTCTGCTTTTCAGAAAACAAAAATATAGCGGCATGGGAAGTGATGAGGGTGACTAATCAGCTCAAGGCGGGTACCCTGCCTTACATGGTTGGATTTTTCCAGGAATAACAATCATTCCCTAAGCGCAGCCTTATTGCCATTCACTGCACACATTCCATCCAGCCTCATCAGCCATCCCACGTGCCGTGCAAAGTGCCAGCACTTTGTGTTTACCGTCAAGTGACAGGAAGAAAAATGCTATCACCAGGCCTGTACCGGCTGCAGGAGATTTGCAAAATGGAAGCCTATGAAGCCATAAAGGGCAAGGGGCTGGCAGGGTGGCTAATTCTGTAAATAACTCATACGCCTCAGAAGGGAGGCACGTCTCTCAGGAGAGACAGCGAGATAAGACAGACAACCCAGGAGCTGAGGCTGACGTATGCAAGCAGCAGGGGGTGCATGGCAGAAAAGCATCACTCAGCAGAAAGCACATCCTCCCCAAAGCCCTCCTTGGGCTCCTTCTGCAGCACACACTGAAGGCGGTCGCTCTTCCTGGGTTGCTCATTTAAAAAGTTCCCTAAAAGGTGAAGGCAGCTGCAAGAGAAGTGAAGTGTCTGGCAAAATACAGCTACTTGAAGATTTTACAGGCACAGAAAGGCCATAATCCCGTCCCCACCCTCATCTAATGTCAAGAGACAGCCCATCTAATGCTCCCTCTTTATTAAATTCAACTGTGAACAAAATTAGCAAAGAAATATGGTTTTTAATTAATGTTTGCCTTGACCATAACTGAAAGAGAACTTTAATTTTTTTACTGTATTTTACTTATCAGAGTCATTCAATATCTTGGATGCTAGTAAATTAATTCTGAAGTAATGAAGTTAAAGGAGGTCATTTGTTAGAGAAAACTGATTACATAACGGGATCTCCTGGGGACCTAAATGAGAAAATCACTATAATGAAAATATATTTTAAATGATGCAGGTCAACCAAGTAGATCATTAAGGGTACAGGGGGGTGGAAATATTAATGACACCATGACAGGGAAATGCCAAAAGGGAAGTGGGCTGACATAAGTAAGCAGAAAGGCAATTAGATTGGGGTGTCCCCCCACTTTTAATAAATGAAATACATTAATTTCATTGCTTACCTAAAATGAGTCACCTGTGCCCAGATATTTGAACAGCATAACAACAATGCACTTATTTGTGTTATGTGTGTAAATTTATTTGTGTAGAACATAAACCTTTTTAGTAGTGTTAATCACAGTGGCACTGAAGGACCCAAGCCAAAATATAGGCTGCTTTTTATGAGACATGGGAAAAATACACAAGGGGAAGGGAGCAATCCCTGCTTCTCAGAGGTTTAATTTCAACAAGCAAGCAGCAGCCAAGGGAGGGAGGTTTCCACGGCACGTTATAGCATCAGGCTAGTGTTTAAACACAGCTGACTGGAGCAACATAGCCTGGACGAACAAGAAACTGCCTCAGGGGGTGGATCTGTGGTCTGTCTGACCCAGAAATCCCACTGCCTTGGACCACAGCACTGGGAGACACTTTTAGGGAGAGCGTGGGAGCCTGAGCACTCCCCACAGCCTGCTGTCCCTGTACTCCTCCAGCACCTGTAATCACTGCAATAAGGACACAGAGACCACTGCTCTCCTCACACTTTTTATATCTACTTCAGGCCCACTGTCTGAAATTAAACATGTATATTTCTGTTTTGAACCTGCTGACTCAATGAGACCTCATAACCTCCCCGGGCAACACATCCCACAAGTTCTCTGCCTGCTATGAGAAACAGCAAGTTCTTTCACCTGTCTTACATTCATCTCCAACCAGTTTCAGCGAGTTCCTCCACCCTGTAG
This sequence comes from Nycticryphes semicollaris, assembly GCA_013400055.1. Lineage (NCBI taxonomy): Eukaryota > Metazoa > Chordata > Aves > Charadriiformes > Rostratulidae > Nycticryphes > Nycticryphes semicollaris. The sequence continues at coordinate 759,878 of VXBJ01004731.1, forward strand.
TGCAGGATTTGGTAAGAAACAGTTCTGCATTCACCTGATGTGTGATTTTACTAACTTTGGCCATATCTTCTTCTGGCCATATCTCCCAATGTTTTCCGCTGGGTGCTGAGGACACCTAGCACGGTGCTGGATTCCATGGCTACCAATGCACATGAATCTTGTGATTTCAAAGAGCCATCAGCTTTGGCTCTTTCCTAACCTCTATTTAGCACCAGTTCTGAGTCTGGCCTTGTGCGGAAAGGATTTACAACATTCTTTTTCCTCACGCATCAAGTACTCTCCCGAGAGTCCCTGAAACATCCCTCTTACCACATTCACATCAACGATGAGGATGTGACTGAGCCTAATCCTTCATGGCAAAGCACACAAGCATTCAATACTATGGGAGCAACTAGACAGCAGCCCTATTCAGGTTCGCTGAATTTTACCGAGGCAGTTTACAGAACTTCAGGAGACTCCCAGGAAAAAAAAAAAAAAAAGAAAAAAGAAAAAGAAAATAAAATCCAAGGGGTGATTGAAGGTAGAAGCCAAAGAAGGCAGGAGCTGCAAGCAATATTCATCCCATGGGGAGCGGCAAATGTCACCTGGCAAGGAAAGTGGCAAGGCATAGCAAGAAAAAAAATAAGGGGGGGCGGGGAGCGGGGAAGGGCTCTCTATTCAATAGTACAAGGATGGGAGGATACCCTCATGAATCCAGGAAGACAGAAGGAATCTAGAGAATATTAGAGGAGAAAATAATATACTACTACTAGAGGAGAAACAGAGCAGCACCAAGAAAATTAGTTCAAACAATTCTTTATGAAAAGGGCAGTAAGGCAGATAAAGCACTGGCAGGTTCATTTACAAAGCTTATCAGAAAGCAGTTTATTCAAAAGAAAGAAGAACCAAAAGTGATTCTAGACCCACTAAGTCCACTTTTCAGGACTTCTTCCCTAAATTAGGCATAGAAAAATATGCTAGTCCTACAGAGCAGACGCAAACTATTTAAATGAGTACATCGGGCAGTTCTATCACAAAGAGATGTAATTAGATTTCAGGAGCCAATACCTCAAGCAGAGCCTGAAAGGACGATCAACAGTTTACAGCTTGGAAAACTCCCAGAACTGGAAGCTAAATCCTTCAGAGCATTTAAACAAAAACTCATCCCCTCATTAAATGAAGCATTTGCTGAAATTCCAGGAAAGACTAGGATAAAGCTACCACACTATTCCTACACGTAAAAAAAGGCAAAGCCATCCATTAATTATTGAGGGTTCTTATGATTTATTTCTCTTTTAAATATTGGTATTAAAATTAGGGCTAAAAGGCTGATGACAGAACAGAGATTGCTTTTTCAAAATAGTAAGCATTTCTGACCTTTTAGTTACCAGTTGTTTAATTGCAGTCTCCAGATGAGCAGTAATAGCAATTGATTTGTGTTCATTAAACTCTATCATAGAACCAAGAACTAATCCTGGTATTCTACAAGGTAAAGACAGCATTAGAGTGAGTTGAGTAACTACTTCAGTTAATATTATGATGATGATTATTTGGCTTCAAAGTATGCCTCCTACTGAACCGAAAACTAGAATTCCTGCAAGAGCTCCTTCATTAAATAAATGTTCCTCAAGAACCGATTTAGCCACAACTGTTTGTCTCTCTTTAACTGCTCTTTCCCTCAAAGTTTTCTAACCATCTTCAAATGAAAAACCTCAACAGTTATAAAGCCAACATTGTAAGACTCAATGCTCATTTTATTATAGTATAAGTATATACATACATATCCATTTATATCCACTTTATTAAAATATTATGAAAGCAGGTATCAATTCAAAAATATGGAGTTATCAACTATTTAACACAAAAGCCAAAAACCTCAATGAAAATTAATAATGGTTTGCCATAATTTGTATGCACATTTTGAAGGCAGTATATTATCCATGCAAAGCTGAGCAATAATTTCTCCATTCCTAACCATGAAAGAACAATATCTTTAATATACATATATGCATATTTAAAACAGATTGGCTTAAGCCAAAAAAAAAAAATGGATCCATTACTGAAGTTTAGCAAAAGAATTAATCCAATAATAAAAGGAAATGATAACCAAGAAGTGTGTTTCTGAAAAAGCCAACTGACCCTTGCTGTTGAGAGATCCCTCATTACCATTTAACATAGGATCACCCTGCGAAGTTTATTTCTCATTTCTAAGACAAGAATGAAGTCCAAGGGATTTATTATTAAGAAACAGCCAATAAATTCCTTCTTTCATTTTCCATTCAAGCATGCTTACAGGGTTTCAGCTCCATTAAGAGTTGGCAGCAGATCTTTGTTCTCAGTTACTACTACTACCATGCAGTAGAATTCAAGTGAATTGAAGCACTGTTTCAAAATAAACATCTCCACTGGATGTCCAAACATTGCATGACATTGTACCACAAGCAGCTAAAGTACATCTGGTAGAAAACCAATCAGTTATTCTAACCGCTACTTCCTACAGCTGCTAACTGTAGCACGGTAATAAAAGGAATTTTCCACAATCCTAAAATACTGCAATCTCTTGGCTGTGAAAGAAGAGTGTCTACTTCACACCAGCCTAATCTTGGTGTAATTAGAGCATCGCTGCCAAGCGGTAAAGCATATGCTTTGTCCAAAATCTCAATGCAAATCTCTGTGTGTATATATATGTGTTGAATTATTAAATCCAGAAACCCATAGCAACATCTGTGATAATATATACTGCTACTATTATTATACACAAGAATCTCTAAAGCCATTTTTAATCAAAAAAGATCCTTTTAAATCTACACCTGGTTTTAGTGACATTACTGTTAATGCAGCTGATGAAATATTAAGCATGCAATTACTGTACATGCTCTATAAATGGCTTTCCTGACATTCAGGTTATATAGACATCTGTGTCAAAATGAGAAGGAAGATATTTTTCTCCCAAGTATCTTTTTCCCAGAGAGAAATTCAAGATTATGTTGAAAGCATTTCACTCAGAAGGGATGAGAGCCCCNACCAGCAGAACTCCCAATTGCTGTCCTGAAAGAAGGTGAGGCAGCTTGTTCAGGCTCCACACCTGGGGCTCCCATCTGGTACATGTTGAATTGCTCACAAAAGGAAGGGAGAGGGACAATCTTCTTAAGAAACCTTGTTACAGCCTTGCAAGCACAAGGCATGTATGAAGAGAGCAGGGTAAAGGTCAGTTCATGCTCATTTTTTGTAGGAAAACAGAACATTCAGAAATGAGAGATGGCTCCCCATCTAATCCCTACACAGTTCATGCTCTGTACAGTGTAAAAAGAGGAGGTTCATTTTGCAGGCATTTTATTTCCACCCCACTTTTGGAACTGTGGCCATAACCGGTATTGACTGATAGCATCTAATGGTCTGGTATGGATGTGCCAGCGTAATTGTATCTACACAGGCGGGTGTCAAAACCACACTGACATGAGCATTTGGAGAGCTATAGTAGCTGTCTGTCAACTACACAAGGCTCCTACTAAAACTCAGTATAACCAAACTATAATTCCACACTGCAATCAGTGTACTGCCTCCCTCCACTGCTTGTGCAATCGCACAGTCACTCCAGCATGGCCAATGACGTGACTAACGATTAGTGGCATAAATAGGTAGAAGCCCTACAAAAACAGTTTCACAGCAGGAAATTTATAAGCCTTTGTGATTAGCCCATTAGAAACCCATCACAACCTTGCCGATTGCTGTGGTTATGGGCAATCTGCTCGCTATTGAGAAAACATGCACAAGAAAGGGGTTCTTTTACTGTTATAGGGACAAATGTTGCTTATTCTACCTACAGCATCCTTCCCTTGACACTACCAATGAATGGCTCCTGCAAACTGAGGGAGAAGTCTACTGTTCTGGGGCACTGCTGTCTGTTCTCCCCAGGATTCTTCTGCTACGAAATGAAAGAAATTGGCTGCCAGACTAGGGAATCCTTTCATTTCAACACTCACTCTTACTAGGTTCAGAGCTGTGCCAGAAACTCTCGTTCTCCCTGGACCCGAAGCTTCTTCCTACAATCCTGGCTCCTGTAGCAAACTGTATTTCAAAAAGAGCATCGTCAGTCCCCTTCTATTATACAGAAGCCTCTTCAGGAAAAGGCATGGCTGGAAGGATCCCAACAGCTGGTATTTATCCAGGAGGCTGATAATTGTATGCAACATGGTTAGTGCAGGAGAGACAGCTCCTGCTTTATAAAGATGTAATATAAAGGAGGTTGAGCTAAATGCAACAATCCCTTCTTGACTTAAATACTATGAATCTATTAAAAGATCATTTATTTTATTCAGTGCCTCATAACTAAACGATTATGCTCACCCTTCCTCCTAGCACATTCCTATCAGTGACAGATTCACCAAATAATGCTGCTCCAGACAGAAAGATAGATAATATGCTAAAAAAAAAAATTAATCTACAGTATTTAGATATTATTATCAAGAGGCACAGAGTTATAATTCATTTTGGTCGTGTATTGGAGAGCAAGCAATATCTGCATCAAAACAGATGCATTTTCAAAATAGCAATAAAATTACCCAGCTAATACAGCATCTGACATATTTCTGGTGTATTGCATTATTTCTGTGCAGCTGGAGCCCTGCATACAATATCCTAGTCCTCTGGATCCAGAAAAAACTTCTTTCCCTTTGTTCCCTTATGAGCTCAGATCTGGGATACTGGGTAGTAATCTAAATACTCAAACTATTATTCAAGTCTTTAATCAGTTCCACTAAACAGTCTTTCTGGACAATTTCCAATATAAAATAAAATGCTTTGTGTTGTAATGGAAGAATTACTGCTATTAAAGGATTTAATCCTAAATATACTACTGCACATTTTTTATACATCAAGCAGAGTCTGAAGGGCTGCTATTTTTATCAGGTTTGTATTTTACAGATAAGCATTAACGGTAGATTACAGGATTGGTTCACACCAGGTTTCCCCACTGTACAAAGGTAGAGCTCTGCAGAACCAGCAGAATTAAACAGTTCTTAGCTAAAAGTACTGCAGGTTTAAATATCATTACCATATTTTCATACTTGTCTCTCTGATTAGCCTTTTCACAGAAGCAGCTTTCCCTGTTGCTAGGATAGATTCTCTGGCAACCCAAGGAAAGGTCTGTAGCAGCTGGAAAGGCAACAGGCAATCACAGAGGATGGGCATGAATATGCTGGGTTTGGTGACACACAGCCTGCCAGTCACCCGCAGAGCCCACTGCCCCACAGGACACAGCAGAGCCCTGGGCAGGGAGGGCACAAGGGGTCCAGCTGGTGGGATGTTGTGAGAGACATGCTCGATGACAGCAGTGACACCCATGTCTGCAGGACCATGTATTGCATTAGGGTACAGGGAAACAACTCACCCATCAGAAGAGTTGCTGTAAAAATAGAGTTAGAACTTACTTTGGCAGCGCTCTGGAGGAAAGCATAGCAGCAAATGCACCACGTGAAGATTAAAGATGAGAGAAGAGGGAGGATTTTACTTCAGAGAGGTGTGCAGGGCAGAAAGCAGGGTTATCCACAGGCCCTCTTCATCTTGCTGGCTGTCCACGATAATCAGAGAAGAGAGATAATATGGGAAGCTAGGAATGATGCATGTGGCAACTCTAAAATATCTGCAAGCATCTCCTTCAGTCTCACTGGGAAATAATTGTTTTGGCAGTTTGGAGCTATTTGGGGGAAAAAGCCCACGTTTAAAGGAACACAAAAGGGAGGAAAATAGATACACAACTATCTAAGGATTCAGGTAAGAGCCATTGGCCCATGTAGTGAACAAATACCAGAAAGCAATAAAGAAATTACAGGAAGAGAAAGCACTGGGTTGGGGGGTGGGAAATAATCAAAAACCTCACTAAAGGTTTGGGAGACAGGAGTCTGGTTTTACAAAGTACAGAGGGAGAAAAGAGCAAGTCCAGAGGAAGTCACGGTCAAATACTTAAGAGCAGAGAATGATGGATTGAAGAAGATTCCTCATGGATGCAAAGGGAAAAGTCCTCAGGTACTACTTCAGAAAGGAGAAATGCAGCTGAAAGTAGGTGAACCTGCACTGCCGAGGAGGGGATAGGATTAGTTCTGAATCCTTCCACAATCTGTGTTTTTAAGGTAGCAGGGATACACTTGACTGTAAACTATATAGCTCACAAGCAGGACACTAACAGGCTTGTGTTTACAGTGACATTTTTCAAGACATCTCCCTTTGATGCTGGCTGGTTACCTCCTTTTCCAAGCAGCAGGAGTGCTTGTCTGTAGAGACAGTTGAAAATGTTTTTATTGCTCTCTCACCCCAGTCTGCTCCAGTGAGCTCCAGATAAGGCACAGCAGAAGCAATGACAGTGCACTGGGGACACTAGAGTCAGGACAGGTTTGCTGAATTGGCCTCTGAAGAAGAGACTTTGGTTAGGGACCTGGCAGAACACATTGGCGACAAAACAAAAAAAACAAAGGGTAATTACTCTAAACTGCTTTTTCAAAGAGAAAGGACAAAATTATCCACCAGCTGAAACTAAAAAGCAGATGAGTCACCGGAGGAGATAAGCTTTTTGGTTTAATTCGCCACCTTTCATATTCCAGAGGTTACTCCTCTCCAGATGACAGGAACAGGCTTGTGCTGAAGCACCAGCTCATAACTCTGAAACAGTGGTTTAAAATCCTGGCTTTGCTGCATGGATTTTGCAGAGTGGTGAATATAACTCAGTTCACCCCATGCTTCATTTTCCACATACAAAAATAAAACACACATCTACATTTACATTTCAGGGCTCTGGGAGGAGAGTAGACATCACAGGCTCAGGAATCTGATGTCTGGGTTGACAGAAGGCCAAGCAAATGATGGGTGTAGCCTTGAGTGGGTCAGAGATGGTGCTACAGGAATTACTTATTTTTCATCTCAATGGCAACACCACAAAAACCTTTCCAATCAAGCCAAAGCCTTTGGCTTCAGATTACCTGACAGCATGCTGAGTTGGAAGAGCAGTTCCAGCTGCTAAACATTTTCACCCCTCCTCAACCATCCCTTCCCAAGCAGGTTTTGAAGAGAAACTCTTATTTCCACAACAGGGAAAGCTTGTGCCTGCTGCTAATAAACTCAGGTCCCATATGACAAATGGGCATCAGTTGACAAGTTATGTTCTGGCCTCAACACGACGAAATTCAGTAAAAGTGCAAAAAGAAATCAAGCACGAGTCAGGGATAACTGGTTTTGCAGAATCACTGCAGAAATGGAGGTTATTACAGACCAAGTTGAATGTGAATCACTACCATCACGCTGTACCAACAAGGCTGATCCTGCTCTGGGATGCACTAGCAGACGCATTACTTTCAAGATGTGGGAAATGAACATTCTGCTCTACACACAGCTGAGAGATCCCAGCTGGAATATTGCAACCAGATATTTGTATGACACAAAGTGATAAACGTGGAGAATTTGGAAATGCTTCAGAGAAGATCCACAAGAATCATAAGAAGCATAGACAAACATGATTTACAGGGAAGTTTGAAACAACTGAGTTAATTTTCACTATAGAAGCAGAGTCAGGCATTGCCTAATTATAAGGCAGACATGGTATTGATCTCTAAATAGGTAAAAACAGAAAATATTTGATAAAGAGACTAGATAAACATCTTCTCGGGCTAGATAGACCTGTTTCTGCCTTGGAACAGGGAAAGGGACTAATTCTTGACATCTTAAGTGCACTCCAAGATTAAGTACAGCAACACAGGATATACTAGTGAAGTGTCTTATTTGTTAAATACTGTGAAACAACAGAAAGCAAATCTCAAAGTTATTAATACAGTGAAAAAAGGTACCAAAAAAGTATCTCTGTACATGTTGGACATACATATTAGGACATACAGGTACATGGCTTGATAAAACATCCAAATTAATTACACTCAAAAATACCATTCATCTCAGCAAATGCATTTCTTGTAAACATATTTAAGGATTGAGTCAATAATCAATCTTCATCCAAAGAAACTGTAGCCAGCAATATGCATGCTGACCACAAGGAAAGTTACTTAACCTCATTCAGCTAATAATTGCTCTCTAGCTAGAAGCTTGATATCTTTATAAAATTTTAACTAGCAGAGCAGCAGATTCCTACTTTCCATGCAAATGCATAATCCTTTTCTGAAGGCTACTAAGCTCTTTGCCACCAAAATCAGTGGAACTCCAGCTGTTTACATCGGATCTGTGAAAGGCTTTGAAGATGAAAAGAACTGTGCAAGTGCTAAGTGTAGCTATTTTGGCAAGGAAACCAGACCAGAAACACAGGTTGTTACACACAGATCCTATTGTTTCCTGTCAAAAGTCATCTTTATCAGCATAAAAGCAGAAGCCAGCAAAACACAGGAAGTCTGATAAAAAAAAAAAAAAATCATTTGAGAGTCAGTAGTCATTTTCCTCGGATACTTTCAGAGGCACTCTTATCAGAAGGGCACAGTAAAACTCGTGTCCATTAGTATTCCTTTCTTTTGTCTACGTTATCTTCTTTTTTTAGTAACTATTTTTACTTGTTCTAACATGCTTTTTGACCAGTTACCAGGTCAGGCTAGTATCTGGGGGACTCCCCAACGACATCAGAGAGATGGGTATGGAGGTTGAGGTGAAAAGGCTGTTTGTAAAGAACAGCTCAAAGCGAGCAAGCAAAAATATGGAGTGGAAAGAGTGTTCTGAAGAACCCAGAGCACAGCAGATGAATGAGCACTAGAGAAGCTTCCTGACACAAATAAGAGAGAACAGGTGCAACATTTGGGGGTTTTGTTTAGTTTTGAGAGTGTTTTGTTGCTTTTTGGCTTGGAGTGGGTTGTTTTTTTTCTCAAAGGAGTCAAAGTGTCAAGGTCTACGTAAAAAGTTCAAAAGATAAAAAGGTAGGAAAAAAAAATGGTATTGGAAACACAGGCTACAAGCAGGTGGGGAATTCACAACTGAGGTGCTGTGCAAACCAATTCCTTGAGAAATGTAAATAAAACCAGAGTAAACAATGAAAAGAAAAGCAAGCATTGGAGAAAAGGTGAAAGAAATATCTGAAGATAAACTGGCTGGGTTTGGGGCAGCACTCAGGAAAAACATACCACAGTACTACTTTTAGACAGATCTCAGAAAATCCTGCCCAACCCAACTGATCCTGCTGTAATAATTCCATAAAATTTGAGCAGACTCTGACAGCTTTGCACAGAAAGGAAAAGCTGGTGAATTCTACCGAGTTGTGACACGCCAAGAGTTTGATCAAGCTGCCAGAAAACATTTACATCATGTGGCGACACCGGACAAGATGATGATGGAATGGCTAAGGATGACTGCAGAAGTCAGACAAGGATGGACACTACGTCCAGATTTATACCTACAAGAAGCTGAAGCTACGAGGCTTTAGCCTAACAACAGCTTTAGCTTGGAAAGAAGAAACAGAAAAAAATGGACTTGCATGAGAGCACTGTTGATCCATAAGTAAAACTGACCTCATGCCATGGATCACAGGGACTTTATAGAGAGTAACTGAAAAAGTGAATGAGAAGACCTTAAAACTCAATCTAGGAATTATTAGAGGACAACAAAAAATATGGCTGTAGGTTCAGGTATCCCAAAACCTTGCAGGTTTTAAGGACGCCAAGCAGAGAATGGGAATGGGAATTGCAATTCTTACTCAATGCAATTGAAAAAGACAATCTGCTTTGTCTTTCCCTTAGGTTCCCATCTCAAAAAAGTGCAAAGGGCCAAAGTGGACACAAACAACCTAACAGCTCTTGCTAAAACCAAATAAAACAGTGGGTGAGAGGCGGGGGAGAGTAAAGTAAAGGCTTGCTGCTATGGTGAATTTCCAAACACTACATGAGTCATTTAGAAGAAGTTTCACCATGCTTATACCTTCCAGCTCAAATACCGTAATTAAATTACCTTAGCTACTGACTGGAAAAAGATTTGTTATTGCAATAGCTAGGTCTGAAGATGAATCACCTTGCCATTATACACTGCAGGTGGTTTATCACAGAAGTCACCAAATTGCCTTTTAGGACAGGTGGCATTCACTAAGAGAAAAATACACTTTTTAATGCCTACCTAAGCAGAAGATGCAATCCCAGTCATTGCCCATTCTTAAAAATATACACTGAGACACTTAAAGGGGAGAGATGACTGCAGAGATGTTCCAACAGTGGTGTCTAAATCCTAAGAATTTAGGTCCCCGTAAAAAGTAGGAGTTTTGTGGGTAGAAGCACTGAACTTGTGACTAGTCAACTGAGCCCTCAGCCAGTATGAATGAGAGCTAATAAATGCTGTGGAAGGTCAAGTATGTGGGTTTTTTCCTCTTGCTTCACCAAAGAAGCCACAGGAGAGATAGCCCTTGGTGTTCTCATCTCTTACCCATATTTTATCTCACTTAATCGTACTTATGACTGTTCTTTCTTTTACTGTAGTGAACTGATATGATTAAACCAGAGCAAGAACAAGTCATGTACAAAAAAGTTCCTTAAAAAGGCAAAAATTAGCCACCCTTGGAAAATCAATAAGAGAGAAATGTGAATAACACAGCATTTCCTGTGGCTTGTATGCTTATCTCATACCATAACGATCAAGTGGCTTACTTGTCTCTACCCGTTACAAAAGGGATTCTTTGCATTTTCACGTGGTTCTGCTCTACAATCAACCACACAGCTTTACTACTTTGTCTTAGCTATTTTGGTGCTTAGATACTCAAATCCTTTCCCCTTCCCCCAGTAAGTAAATTTTCCAGGCTAAAGTTCAAAGTAAATTCCAATGTGATTATATAAACACATGCATACTGTAGATTGACATCATACAATGATATTCTTTGTAGCTGGATTTTTTTTTTCCTTTTCAGTTTGCAACAACTTTTGTATGCCTGGCTTGCCTCCCTAAAATAGTAGCTTATTACACCCTACCGAATAAGATAGCACTGTATTTATTCCTCTAGCAGTTTGCATTTCACAGGAAAAATCTCATGATTTAATTCATAAAAACAGACTTACAAAGGAAAAAAGAAGAGTAATAGACCTTATGAATGTCCCTGTTTATTAATGCATGTGATTAGTGGAGTGGAGAGAAAGCAGGTTTATATGTTTCAGTCCATCATGACTGTGAAATTGAACTGTAAATGGTACCTAGTGCAGTCAAGTGAAACAGACACCATGCCGGGAGTTAATGGAAATGTGGAGAGCTTTTCTTTTTAACAAAGTACTCGAGCAATTATCCCAGCACACCCACAGCGAAATGAGATAAAGTTAGCCTGTGCATTACAAAGGCTGTTAACTGCAAAATAAATTTACTGACAGCCATTGGGAACCTTTCGTTCATTGTTCCTTTTTCTGCACCCATCAGCTAAAAATGACAAACAACATTAGTGGGAATAAACAGCCAGTGCTTTGTGGGGTGGGACATTTGTTATGGGCAAACATTAGCAGACAGTCATTTGCTCCAGATTATAGATACTCCTTAACCCAGAACACAAATAAATAGCTCCAGAAAGCAGCATGCTTCATTGTCATGCTCACCTAGAAAAGAGGTGGGGGTTTGGGAGTGATCAGAAGCAGCCTTGTTCTGCCACTCCAGCAATGCCAACACCAAGTGCTTCTGACAACCCTGCTTTGCTGTTAGATCCTTGTATTGACATTAAGCTTTTACAGTAATAGTGAAAATACATCAGAGCTCTCTCCCAGACTCAGCTTTCCCATCACTTCCCTGCCTGCCGGTAGCACCAAAGAGTGAAGGTCATAATTGAGGCGTGAGCTGCTTCAGTGTAGAATAGAACTCTGGGGACAAACAGGATGAATGGCAAGTCCTGCTTGCCTTCCAACCCCTCCCCTCATCCACACGCTTAATAAAGATCTCCCTCCTCCAGCTCCACCTGCTTCCCCAGCAGCAGTGCAACCATACCAGCATGTCCGGGGGTAAAAATGGACCTCCTGAGGCAGAACTCACCCCCTTGTGCACCATGAGGCAGAAAGCCCTGCCCAGCTGCATGCAGTCTCTCACCTCCCATCCAAAGGGGGGCTTTGGTGGATGAACCATGCAGGTGAACCACTCCTTCAGTCAGGAACCTGCAAAGAGCTTTACTTCTTGAGAAGAATAAGAGAATCTCAGGCAGACACTGAGTGAGAAAGGCTACACACATAGAAACTATGCAACAATGATCACAATGCTTTTCTATGTATTTTCCATTTAAGGGAAAAATCTTTCTCATTCAAAAGTTCATTAGAAATCATGACTGGTATGTTACAGGTTACATTCCACAGAAGACCAACCTAAGCATTTCATAAGAAGCCCACTAGAAAAGCTGATATAGGTATGATGTTAAAATGTTTTGAAAAAGCAAGCAATTTAAGTATCAATTGCAACTTCTGTTTTACAAAGTCATTTATTGCTAGTGAGGACTGCGCTTAGGCCTCTTTGATATATCTTGTTGCGATACCTGAAGTGGCAGCATACTGCTTGTTTTTCATCGTCCTGTTTTGAGAGCAGCTCAAATATAAGCCAGCATCAAATACAGTACATTGACCCCAAGTCAAGCCACGTTTTATGTAACACCAATGACTTCTCTTACTCCTACGGCAATATAATCTAGTTCCGATTTGCATTTCCAGCACAAATGAAAGAGAGAGCTATTTACTCACAGCTCTTCTGGTGCTATTCCTGGTCTCTGTGCTGGAGCCTTGCTCTGTTCAGCAGCTGTATTGACGTCCCTAATTCTTTCTTCTGGAGCTCATTGCCATGGTTTGCTGCTGTTCACCTCAGTTACTCAACCCCTGAAAGCATCCCTCCCTTCTTTTCAGGGAGGTATGATTTGAAGATCTGTATCTTTTGGCCTCACAGCTATTATTTACAGATGTCAGTCAGAAAACAGAACCTAAAATCAAAATAACCAATGCTGTGTCCTGTAACAGACCTGTTACTGTCATTTTTACTGACTTTTATTCTGCATAATCAAAATTTACTTTGTTTTCCCCATTTAGCATCTGACATGGCCCTAGCAGAGATGGATCACAAATCAACAGACCCCTCCATACCTGTAATCCCAACTCTAGCAAATAAGAACCTGTTACACTCTGGGAACTGCTCCGATTTCAGCCCTCCTGAGCCATACACAGGCAAAGCTGTCCTCACACAGAACCTCACCACAGAGAAGGGACCCCTTATTTTGCAACAACGGTTAGACGTGAAGCCAGCCTGGACCCTGAGGAAGGCACTGCTTTGCCCTGCCCAGAGCTGCTGATGCATGTGTACTGGTTCTTCTCTCCACCTTGCAGCATTTCCATTTCTTTGCATGTCTGTCAGATTCTTTCCCAGTTGCTTTTCCTTCACTGTGCAGTATAGCATGATGCCAGCTTTCTATTTTTTGCACCACGTATGCTTCTGCATCTTACATTGTGCTTAAGACGCTATCAAGCAGCCAAACATGACATGTTTTCAAGGCTGGCCTCAAGGTAGCTAACTTAGGGAGAAAGCCTTTCAGTCACAATCAGATACCAATCAAACAAAAATAGAGGAGGGCTGACAGAGGGTTGGCGTTATTATACTGTCTATTTCCAGCTGGTTTAGTTCAGAGTGTTTTTATCAAGAGAGCCTCCAGCTCACCTCACTAGTACACAAGGAAGGCAGGAGGGGAAGTGGTTGTACAAAAAATGGAACAGTTTGTGAGTTATAGCTGAAAGAAAACTAAAACAATGGCTTCTCTGATTTATTAGATGTAATTGTGCCTCTAGCATCAGGATAAAACAAAGCAAATCCTAAAGATAAAATCATTCTAGGGGCGTAGTGGGGACCCACAGCTGCAAAGGCATCATTTCAAGATGCAGCTTTTCTCCCTCTACTTACATAAACATTACATCAAAATTATTGTAAACCCACAGCTACCCAAATGGCACTCATTGTGTCCTCACAAGTAGCACAAAGTTCACTATTGACTTCAAAGGAACAGAAAGATACTGAGAATTTTTACCTTTAGTTTGCCATGCTGATATAGATCAGGAAGATTTGTAGACTTTGATCTTCCCTTATTTAATTAAAGTCAGATGGAGCCCAATTGAAACGTGAAGCTTCAGCAGGGGACTCTATAGCCCAGCAGAGTTTTCACCAGTCTTTCATCTCCTCTGATCAAAGCTCCATCTCCTGACCCAGCTGATGTGAAGTTATTCTGATCAGATCCTGGTGAAGAACTGTCCTTTTATTTGTGATGGGGACTTCCTGTGAGTATCACAAAGGCATCTCACATGGAGGAGCCACACTGTTTTTAACCATATTAACTTCAAAATACATTTAAAAGAAAACAGACTGACCACTCTACAATCCAGTAAGGACCAGATCTCTTTAAATACAAGGAGAATAGCATACATCAATTAAGATCTAATATAGGTTCCAATCTTTCACTATCTTGTTGTTAATTTTTGCACCTGTAAGAAACAGTGATTTTGAGTGCAGCTGGCCTGAGGATAAGTGAGAAGTTGTAGCTTCTTATTAAACTATTAGGCTCAGTTTTCATAACTTCATCATTTCACCTGAACATATTACAGATGATTCTAATGCCGCCTGTTCTCTGAAATGTTATCTCTGTATGTTATGTCTTCTGTTCTGCTTGTCTCACTTTCACTAGAGATAAATATTGGTGTCACAGTGACAGAACTCTTGTAAGCCCACAAACCATAATGCCACATTACAAAGCAATATTTACATCTTTGAAAAGAAACACCAACCCCATGTAAAGCCTTAAGTCCACAAAGAGCTGTACAGGAATTGCTCCCTTTGGCTGCTTGTGCAAAGTCCCTTTAATTCAGAGGGACTTTCTCATGCAAAGGTCCTTCCGGGCACACAAAGTCTACATCTCATGTACAGTCCCCTCATTCTTCAGCAGAGATGCTCAACCCTACTATTGTGGCTCTCGAAAACCCACCAAATATCATGGCTGTAGCTACTCATGGCCAAAATGCTGCTTTTATGATCCAGATTGATTTACTTTCTCACTTGAGAACCTGGTAGGGTGGTCTCAGCAGCCCTGTAACAGCTTAAAAGGACCATAGAGACATAAGGTGGGAAAAAACAAGCCAAAGAACATTCAGGTGCCTCAGGGACTCAGCTGCTGCAGTTAATTACCAGAGAAATTACGGGAACCTTACAACTGATCACACACAAAGTCAAGGCTCCTGTTCAAGGTATCAGAATTATCCGTCTAAAGTTAAGGAACCTAAAGACCACCCGTTACTGGTAAGAGCCTGCATTAATGCTGTTCTAACTGGTGGGATTTGGACCTAAGTTTGCTAATGATCTGACAACTGGTCCTTTCTTCCAGGGGCAGGATCTGACAGTTTCCTCAAAGTAGATCTGTCAGTGGGAGTTAAATGTCACCATCTACCTTTGGCTGATTAAACTATGTTTTTCCTACATCTGACACAATTGTAAGAGTGCACCGTGCTGATCAGGCACACATTTTGCACAAAATGTCACGCATGTTTATTATTAGATTAAGCTGCAGTAGGCTTAATTTTAGATTTTTTTGATTCAAGTGGTGCAATGAAGATTAGATGTTAGGCATTATTAAAGATGCAGATGTGGTTATATTGAATTATAAACCTCATTAAGCACAATGTCCTAGACAGGCTTGTGAGATAAGCTACAAAGGACTTCCTTATTTCATTCTGAAGTTATTAAAATATTAGAAGGTAAATCTAATCATAAAAATATTATGATAGAATGAAACTTATACTTTAAAAACCTTGTTACAAAAGACTATATTTCTTTCATGTATAATTAGTTCCCTCTCAGTTTAGATTGCTGGATTGATATTAAAATGCACATATTTTTCCTCTTTTGAACACACATAAAAAGCAAATACAATGGAGCAAAATTTTGTCACTACTTCCAGTGGGTCCTCCTCCCCATTGTCGAGCTCTTAGTTCTCATCAACATTAAAGTTATCCACTCATCATTATATCTGGTAGCAAGGCCATCCCCACTTGCATGGATGAGCGGTTGAGACACGAATACATGACAAAATTTTGGAACATCTGAGGTGGCTGAATTTAGACATGAGACCAACAATATGGAACTGGACAGAGATCAGGAAAAATAAAGGTACACAAAGAGGACTCTCAGTCTTCTTATCAACTTCCTTAACATCAGTCAATTTCTATAAACCTACTCTTTTGTAGTAGAAGAGCAGTGGGTACGTGGTGAAACTTGGAAAGGCAAAAGGAGAAAAGTTTAGAATTAATGAAGCAAACATGATGCATATAATGAACTTGGGGGATTCATTGTTATGAGCTATGGAGGTTCCCTATCATCCCGCTTCAAAAGATTCCCTGTCAGCATGGATAGTAGAATTTCACCACGGCATTGGTGAGAATAAATGATCTATAAGAAATAAAAGTATTGCTGGCCCAGAGAATCAACCAACCAGTGATGGAGAGAGGTAGGGAGAAAATGCCCCTGTGGGAATTCCATAAAGGTGCTGCCTAGAACTTCTGTCACAAGAGTTTTGCTCTTGTTCTTATTATTAAGACCCAGCAGGGCAATTGCAGCTCTTTCAGACCATGGCAGGTTCAAACTCTTTCACGTCACAACAGGACTTTCAAAGATTTTGTCAAAACCCTCTGGAGAGCTGCATCCAAGTTCTGGAGAAGTTCTCACCGCTTCTGCTAAGCATTCCCCCATTGCAAGGCAAGGCTGAGCTATGCTAAAGCCATTGCCTGATTCCTAGGAATTATGGATGGGCAGCTTCTCCCTCCCAATTTGAAGGGCATAAGCTGTTTGTCCTAGTCCAGACCACCTCTAAGAAAAGCCCATAAAAAATCTGTCAGTTCAAGATCCGTGTTTTCTAAACAGGCCTTTCTTCTACTGTGCCATTAAACTGTGGCAACTCTGTGACTGCACTAGATAAAGGCTATCCTAATAAACTGCAAAGAAACACAGTAATACTATTCTAATTTGCTAAACAACCACATTTTGTAAAGTAATGCAAGAATTTAAAAGCATTTTATATAGGAGCATTATGTCAACTGAATGAATTAAATGACCACAATGGATTTGATCTATGATAAGATATTTGAATTTGCTTGTTTGCAAGACTTGCTAGATGAGATAACCTGATTTGTCTCTCAGCATACAGAGCAGGTCTGGATTTTAATAAAGCTGAGGAAAAAGTACCAATTGATTTGTTTCCGTTATATTTTACATTAGATGTTCCTTTTGGGATTCTTGTAAAAGCTGGCATTGATTTATAGCTATCTATCATTGACTCAAGGCACTTGATGTCAAAGATGGCAAGATAAAAAAGCTTGGTTTACAAATAAATCTTTAACAGCAGAGCTACAGCAATGATTTTTGTAAAGTAGGCAATCACATTCTAGTGCGTTAGTGTTTGAATGTTGCAGCCATTATAAGAATTTGAAAATAAAACATGAAGATAGCTCACTGCAACTAGGAAAGGAATCAAGGAACAGAATATCAAAATCTTTCATTATACTTTTCTGGTAGAATTCTCCTGCCTCTTTCTAGCTGTTTTTCTGTGTAGCAACTTTTTTAGGAACAAGGGGTTTCTCTTAAATCAAATTGTATTTAGCACTAATTTTGGTATCAAGCAGAATAAACCAAGAGGATTTAAAGGGAAATATTAGATTACTTGTGAGGGTTTCTGAAAAGAAGCATGGTTGGACATTTTTATCTTCATTTCCTTGTCTTTTGCAATTTTAATTTGAGAAAATGCACACACTGTGAAATGTTCAGTTAAATATTTCATTGTTAGGGCATGCTGCCGAAAGAGGGGGTGGGGGGGCGGGAAAGAAAAGATATTCATAATCTAAAGATCAGGTTTTCTGCATTTGTTTTACTTGGTAATTTGTTAGGGTAAACTGAAAAGAAAAAAAAAATTAAAAAGGATTCCTACGGAGAGCAGACACTATGAAATAGAAGGGCAAAATTAATGAAGCACCGTAATGAATTCAGGTGCTGCAGAAAGAATTACTAAATAAAATACACAAACCGGGGAGCCAAGACTGTTTCCTTTTCTTCTGCTCTATAAACATAGGTCTGCAGAACCTGGATTGCTTCCGTAGCTGGAAGTAATAGCAGCTCCTATATCGTTGTTGAGCAAAACCAGTCATGACAACATGATCTCTCACGCAGCCTGTACTTCTTAGCACATGGACAATTGTAAGATGACTCACCACACTTAATTGTAGCTTTGATCATTACATCTTTTTTGAATTACTGAAGACTCTATTTCCGCTTTTCAGTTACAAAACCCATCAGAAAAGCATTGAGGTTTCAGGTTGGAAATTTCAGCTTCTCTTTTAAAATCCCAGCCTCATTCACCATAAAGTGCTGCAAACACCAGGACAAAGCATAAGATAGACCATACCAAACCAACCTCCTTAGTCTTTAGCATCCTACTTTGGCATCCTCCTCTAGCTTGTTTACTGTTTCCAGGCCAGAATTTTTGTTGCCTTGGTAACCTACCAAAACATTGAGAGTCTCATTTTCATTGTAGCTGGCTTGCTTCTGGTACTAATCACTCTTTTCAGATTAATCAGATGCTGTTTATGTTTTTCAGTGAGACTTTATATTCAATAGTCATGGAAGGCACCACTAGATGGCTCAAGGCACTAGTAGGCTTCTGCTTCACAGAGATTGCTTTGTGGTGGTCCCCAGGAAGCATGGTCCTCCACACTAAGCCTCCCTTGGCCATGGAGGAGCTGTTTACGCAGCAGAAGGCTGGACCCATCTTTGCCCTGTTTGAGATAGTGGTCCAGCAGTGAGGTCCCTGTGGCACCATGCACTGACACTCCTCCTCAAACAAAACTGTCTTCCATCAAGTCATACCACATGCCTCATGAAGCAAAAGCACAGATTTTGCCTCATAAAGGGCCTGTCCTGTTCTAATGGAGCCCCATTTCTGTGTCATGCATCAGCAGTCAACAGAGGGAAAGGATGATCCCTCACTGGCACATCTAGTTTGCTCAGAAATGCTCGTTTCTGGCTTTTTACCCTTGCATAGCCACACAAATCCCAAAGCAACTTGTCAGTGACTTTTAATTCAAACTGATGATTAACACAGTCGGTAGTCATAATCACAAAATGTTTTCTCACTAATGTAAATCCGTTCCCTGATGGAAACCCAGGACCTTGCTGCAGCCCTGCTTGTGAGAACAGTTCCTCTGTGCACACTATGTACAAAGAATAAATTTAGGCATTAGCTTAATGGACTTTTAAGTCTCTCTGGTCATCGGCCCCAGAGAGTTGCATCCAACCGGCTGCTTCTAATAGTTAATTTGTTCCACAATTGGAGAGGGATTTTCTCTTTAACAAGCTTTTTAGTGGTACCATTTCACCCCTCACAAATGTCAGATCTTTCTGACTTCCACAGAGTCATTTTAGTTTTACACTGATATAAGGGAGGTAAAACTCAGCTCTTTATTATACAGCTGAGCTTGTCTGCTCAGGGAAGGGCAGAGAAAGAGCAAGGGAACTATAAGAGGAAATTATAAATAATGTCAGTAAAAGCAGCAAAAGAATCACAGGTCTTATCCAAGTGTGCTATGAAAAGTTCTCACAAAACAATTCCACTATTGTATGGTCTTTTCCTACAATATCCTATTTCATCTACTCCCACTCTTTGGCAGCCCTCAGGTGGGCAGCTTTGCTAAAGTTATTTTCTTACGGGAGTGGATAGAAATTGTGCCATTTTTAATATTTCAACAAGTTTCACACACGTAGTAAATACAGACCGATAAGCTACAGAAGCCTGCTCAGGTTTAACTGAAATGCAGCAGTACAGTAGTCAATTTATCTGGGATATTCAGAAATCAAAAATGGGTCAAATTAAAATGGCCCTGTGTTAGACAGTCGGCAAAAAAGAGGACCCAGTCTTCAATTAACGTCACCACTAACAAGCCACATGAAGGATAATATAATGGATCTTGGCTGATTTCCTGCCAAATTTTCTAGACCTCACTTTGCTTTTTTTGCCTTTACACATGGTATCATATTTAGCAGGACTAATGAGCCTGCATTCCCCTAATGGGCCTGCATTCCCCTAATGGGCCCACCCCAGCATGTGAGTTGAGTTCTTTTGGTTTTTTTTCTTTTGTGAATGCTCTCACTTCCTCAAGAAATCAATGTTGTGAAAAAAAGCAAAGAGTAAGGTGTTTGCAATGTTGTCATTCCAAGGTCCGTGCTTTACCCTCAATTTTAAAGCATCATTTTTGCGTAGCAATTTCAGAGGAAATTCACAAAAACCCCATCTTTCTGCAGGATTGCAAATGTTTCTGCTCCTGCTACAAGGGCTCAGAGAAGCTCAAATTGTTGCACTTAATTGGGGAAACTGATGGAAGGAAACAGAAAAACAGGAGAGAAATAAAAGCAAAAGATCAGCAGACTTCATACAAGAAACTCGCGCTCTGCTTTCTAAAGCAAAGGGTATGAGTAAAAGCCATCCTTCACCAGCAGGAGATTCACAACATCACCTGAGAGAGCTCTGCTGCAGCAATGACAGGTTATAACAAACCCTCTCTGAGACCAGAGATAATGGCAGCTCTGCATCCTGAGACCCAGAATAAACACAGCATGTGGAATTAGGGATGCTGACAGCAATGAGCCTTTGAGCCCTCTGTGTTTGGGACATTTCCTCTGGTAACTCTTTCAGGACAATTTTGGTGGCACTAGGGGTTCACTCTTGGCAGCACAGTTCATCAGATAGTAGCCGCCATGACTCAAATTCAGCTGAAAGTTCCTCCGCAAGGACAGAGAAGAGGCCAAGATACTTAGTGCCTTCTTTGCTCGGTCATTACTGGTAAAAACCAACAATCAACAGTCCCAGGACCCTGAGACCAGTAGGAGCCTGAAGCAAGGCAGACCAGCTTTGGTGGAAGAGGCACCTGGATTCAGGTTAGGGAACATTTAAACAAAGTGGACATACACAAACCCATGACAGCTGATCATGAGGTGCTGAGGGAGCTGAATGATATCATTGCAAGGCCATTTTTTATTGCCTTGGTCATGGTGATCAAGAGAGGTTCCTGCAAAATAAAAGAAAGCAAATGTCACTCATGTCTTCAAGTAGGACGAGGAGGAGGATCCAGGAAACTACATGCTGGTTGGCCCCACCTCAGTCCCTGGGAAGCTGATGTTTTCCAGCATTTTTTGATCCATTTCCAAACACCTGAAGGACAAGATGATCAGGTGCAATCAGTATGAGTTTCTAAGGGAGTAGTCCTGACACTCCTTCTCAGAGACCTCAGGGGCATGTTTTAAGAGTCTGACAGCCCTTGGCAATGTGAAGAATTTGGTAGAGACAAGTAATCAACAGCAGGAGGAAAAGAGCTTCACTTTCAAACTTCACAAGAATCAACAACGATAATGACTGCTATAGTTTTCTTAAGACATTAGTATTAATAAAATTCATTTGAAAAGGCCAAGACATTAAGTCTAAGCAGATGATGAGCTCCAATTGCAGCAATTACTGACTATGTAACACACCCTGGTTTTTGCTAATGTTGTCCTTGTCCTCTTCTCCCCTTCCTTTGCCCCTTCTCCAACAATTAGCTAAGTCTTTTTAGACAACAGACTGTAGAATTATATTGCATGCATGAGGCGTTTTGTTTACTAATCAGTTTTTCAAATTCCATTCTTTCCATGATTTCCTTTCCCCCTTGTTGATTTTATAGGGGTATGTATAGAGTCTCCGCCCTTTATGCAGCTGTCTCTCTTCACAAAGCCTGTAGGGACACAATTATTGTGAGCTCTTTTTACAGTTCTGTAAAGTAAAACTGTCCAACAGGTCCTGACATGTAAACCATCATAAGATCATGACAGTTTGTTGCATGTTAAAAAAGAGATCTCAGAAAGGAAAGATGTAGGTAAGAAAGGAAAATCCCCAAATACATGCTAGATCTACTAGATCACAGGGTCTCAGATTTCTAATGTTGATTTAAGCACTGGGCCTTGCTGCATGGGCTGGGGGGGGGGCAACCCGTTGGAAACATGATGAAATGTGCAAAGTTTCAAGCACAGGAAGTTTCTTGCTAACTTCACTGAGTTTGAGAAATTATCACAATGTAGATTTCATTACAAGTTTCTTTTTTATGCATATGACAGAGAGAAATTGCAGCCAGTGGTGTCTTTGCTAAAAAGACTCCATTAGAACACCATTAGTTGCTAATAATATATCATAATTATTGTCATAGGGTTAAGCTTGTGTCTTTCCTCATCCACCTGCCTTGCTGAGATAACCTCTGAGAATACCCCGAAGGACTGTCAGACTCCAATTCAAAAGCTTTCCTAGCTAAATTTCCTAAGCAATTCATTGCCTATAAAGGATTGGTGAGAATACAGAGATACTGCCCCTTCTCCAATTTACATTCTCATATAGCTCCACTCAATGCCTAGTCAGACACTGGAATAATTTGATTTTTCTTCAATTATTACTATGCAAAGATATTCTGTATATTAGTGCAATATCCATTCTTCAGAACACATCTCATTTGCCGTTAGCTACACAAACACTTGACTGTACTTAAAGAATTGCTAGTCACAGTTGTATCACATATCTCGTTTTAAATATCCATTCTATTCAGCACGCAGCATGGTTTTCAAAAGGTTGAGCCTTAGCAGTGCGTATTTCTACTAAAAAGTGAAGAATAAACTCACTGCCAAGATGTATAATTGTGTATGCGCACATGTTGTTGGAAATATTAAATGTTGGTGCTTCATTGCCTTCTTTCTATAAGCTTTGTCTGAAGTGAAGCTTATCAGTGGATCTGTCAGGTCTAGTGGCAGCATCTGCTGCCTGACCTTTATGTAAGGGTGTCAGATGATCTTAATTGTAGAGTTGAGCACCACTGCTGTATAAATATGAACAGCAGAGCAGCTGACTTGACTGAGTCTCACCAAGAGGGTTGGTTTATTCCCTCTGCTTAAAATTCTGCTTCTATAGGCTGAGTCCTGTTATGCCCTGGACTTCTGTAAGGCTGGAACTAGCTACGAGCCTGAGGAGAAACAGGCAAACAGACTAGCCCTAGGAATTGACACAGACAACTAACCATGGTCACCAAACACTGATGAGGGGCCACAACTTAGACCTGAGCTTGAGAGAAAGCAAAATCCCCAAACTTTTCAGCAGTGAGAGTCCAACACAGGGGACCCATCGCCATTTTGAGAGCAGGACTAGCTCAGGTCAGAATAACTCGGTATGCCGTTTGCATATGAAGGTCGATGAGTTTTTCAGCCACTACAAAACGATATCATTACACAACACAGAATGCTAAATACTCGTTTTCTCAAACTTAATTAGCATAATTTAACTGAATGCCACATATCTACATTCTGGACTTTCTATTGTTGAAAGAACTTTAAATGGTGACATGACATCACCAGCACATATGAATCTTCACTGCAAAGAGGCTCTGAACCGAAGCCAAGTTTAATTATAGTATGAAAATTTCTGCAAGGAGAGTGAATCAGACTTCTTTGTATGAAACCAGAAGATGCTGTAATGCTCCCCAGAGAACATTACATACGTAAACAATAGCAAAAACCAAACCTGTGCAAGTGGCAGTATTTTATGGGAAACAAGTAGCATGATGAGCTGGCTGATACTTTTTTTTTTCTTATTCTTTTTGAAGAATGATAAATTTGTAGAATTTGTAGAAACTATTAGGACATTAACATTCAAGATAGCTAATACTTTCAGGACAAAAATGAGAATACATCTCCATTTGTGGAGACAGTTAAAACCTAACTGGACGCAGGCAACCTGCTGCTCTAGCTGACCCCACTTGAGCAGGGCAGGTGGACTAGATGATCTCCAGAGGTCCCTTCCAACCTAATGAATTTTGTGATTCTGTAACATTAAAAATATCAAAATATTTTTTCTTCACATTTTCTAAGCATTTTGTTTCTTCTTTGAGCACAGGGAGACTTCTCATCCAAACTCAATGATTCTAGTTTAGAAGTGCTAAAGTACTCTTCGAATTTTAAACTAAGGTTTGAGTTTGCATTTCAGAATGACATAGATGAAGTATAGGTTTTTATGCTGGGGAGGAGAAAGAGGAACACAGCCTAAGTGACTTACAGAAAAAGAGAGATCTTTCAGTTTGAGTCAAAAGGTTTTGTTTATTTTGCCATGATAAGTTGTTTATTATTATTATTTTTAGGTTTAGCCCTTGAAGTAAGAAGAATTTCTACCTCTGTTTCTAAATACAATTGTGTTAAGGTTACACTCTTTTTTATCTCTAATGTCAGCTGTATGGGAAAAAAAAAAAAAAAAAAAGCACAGAACCAAACCACAAGGAACATTCTTGATTTTGTGTGCTTTCAAAGTTCAGAGGTGCCCCAAAAGAAATTAATTCCAAGCAACATGAGACATGAGATTTCAGGAATATTTCCACTCTCTTTCATCTATCTGGTTATTCCAGAAGAGTTATAATGTACTATTTCCTTTTCTTATCCAACCACTTGAATAACATCTGCCCTCTTCGTCAGCTTCCTAAAATAACCTGCCGTTGGCAGGTTAGAAAAGATATTTCATTCTCTACTGCAAAACAGCAGTCAGTAATGAACTTATGGCTCAGCCCAGCAAATATTTAATCTGGCAAGTGCTAAGTTTTAACTTGTGATACCTCATCTTTGCATTCAAATATCTAGAACAGGTGATACATGCATAATGCAAAAAGCTGGAAGCAAACATCACAGCATTTAGAAAGTAGCTGCGGGTTTTTTTGCCATGGAAATTACTTCTGCTTAAAACATCAGCCCAGAGTAATTGTATATTTTGTTTAGAGTGACAGCCGAATTTCTCGTGTATTTGCTGTCTCTTGATGGCAGATAAGTGGGAAGGGAAATGCACTCTCTGAAGGCTTTTATCAACGAAAATCACAGTCAGAAAATTGCACCATAGAGCACAGCAATATTTCCATACTTTACTGCACTTACAGAGAGAAAACTGTCATTAGGTCTAACAGGGTGTCATATAAAAAGGAGATGTTTCTTTTTAGAGATTCTTTATTTGGCCGGAATTTCCCCCCCTACAGTTACAGGGGGTGGGAGGCCATTATAGCAGAATTTAAAGCATTAGGCTTTTCAGTGAAGTGCAGCTAATATGTTAACAAGGGTATCCAACAAAATTCCTGCTGGCTCTGTAGACTGTGATAAAACCCAGGATAGGACAGGCTCACCCAAGGGAACCTATTCATCTGTACTGCATTTAAACAAAAGGGCCACTGTCTTAAACAAAAGAGGGAGCAGAAATACTTCTCTGAAGCCTTGCCTGGCTGCACAGACATCCCTGGTCCCCAGAAGATAAGGATCATTCCTCCTGGTGCCCTTCACGCATGGTTTGTAGGACAGACATTTCAGGGGAGCATCAGTAAAGGCAGCTGAGCAACTACTGAGGGAAGCTTTGGGAGAGCTGTTTGTTTTGGAATAATTTGGAGGAGTCCAGTCCATTTGAAAGGCAAAGAATATCTCAAGAGCACACTTGTAAGTGATCAGAATGGAGGCAAACCAGCAATGGATTCCAATCAAGGCTCCTTGGGATTTCAGGAAGACGGGTGCGCTCACCACTGGGCAGTTACCTGGGCTGCAGCTGCTGCACTGACTCACATTTAGTAAAGCTACCAGCACCCTGCCTTCTGCCAAGTGTGAGCTCTGGCTTGTAGTAAGAGTTGCTGTTTCTGCTGTTAGGAATTAAATTCCCCACAGGCAGGCCCCCCACACACTCACAAGAATCATCACAGCAGCTGTAAAACCATTTCATCTCTCTATAACTCAATCGTGCTGTTAATATTTCAATAATTTACAAGGTTTGTAAACAAAGCTATACTGGGACCCAGGCAGGCAGGGAAGATAGGCAGGGACATGGGCTGGGGGTCCCCACAGATGGCACTGTACCCCACTCAAGAGCCAGGCTGTCTGCACAGTCCAGCTGCCTTGCTTAATAATGCCATGACAGTCATTTGGGTGCTCAGGAAAGGTGACAAATTCAGGCATCGATACTGCTATTAATCAAGTCACACAACACATTGTCTGGATGCAAATGAAGCATCCTTAGTCACAGTTTGGGTGTCTGTGTCACAAGACCTCTTGAACGCCTGCCCTTCTGCTGAATCCTCCTTGTGGTTAAGGCATTGTTTATTTTCTCCTTACAGATCACTGTTGCAACTACTAAGGGACTATTTACTTTGGTGCTTCATGTGTTTAAAGTGTTCCCCTCAACTATTTACCTAATCCCCACTCTTTCAGAAACATCAACAGCAGTATGAAACACTTTTTCCTTTTCCTGCCAATATCCAACACTTCATCTATTCTTCCAACAAGGAACTCGTTTTCTCTTTTTGGAATACTCCAGCATGCCTTTAGAAACTGATAGAAATGCTGGAGATCGTATTTCATTATTATTGATTTGCTACAATGGAACTAGCTCTCTATAAATAAATAATAAATAGCCTGATGTCCACAAAAGCTGTTGGTTCTTCCATAAGTTGAGTTTAATTTTAATTGGGAGGCAACAGAAAAAGAGAGAATGGGCCTGAATGGAGAAAACTGTCAGAGGCTTCACTGTGCAAAATAGTGTCCATAGTGCTGCACTTTCATCTTTTAATTCTTAAGATACACAAAAATGGAGGAAAAATCAAAGCCTCTTACAAAAACATGACCATTCTTTACACTTCTCTTCCTCCTCCTTCTAGTAAACTCACTATTTCCAGTTCTTTTCTTTCACAAATAAAGGAAATAAAGGTGTTGAGTAAGAACTTTAACAGAAAGAAGAAAATGGTACACGAATAGGCACTGGCAGAGGCCTAAGGGCACCTCTGCAGAGTCCATCTATACAGCTACCTAGATATTAGGAAAGTTCTCAGACTGACTTGGCTGCATTTAGTTAATGATCACTCCCTTAGAGGAAAACATCTCAGAAAAGACATGGGAAAAAGCCCAGGAGTACTGATTAGTAGAGATATAAAGGCTAGTTCTCTACCAAGGTTGCACACTTCCCTCATTTTCAAACACGTTTCCTCTTGGAGCTCAGTTATCACAGAAACCAAGTAAGGTAATCAAATTATGTCCAACCCAACAGATGAGATTTTTCCAGCAGGGGAAATATCTGTCTCTGGAAAAAAAAAAAAAGACAAAAAAAAAAAAAACCAACAAAAACACCACACCAAAACCAAACACCACCACTCAAAGAACCAACCATCAGCAAACACCAAAAAAACACCAAACCCAAAAAAAAACCCCACCGAACCAGCCCTAAGAGTTTTCCCACATTTTACAGATCATTTACTTGCTGTTACTTTACACAAGTAGATCCAGTAGTTTATTTGGTCAGCATATTTCATTCCGGCCTTTAGCAGGTAACAGACCCGTTTATCTCTTCCAAAAAGATAGACCTACTTCCTCCACTTCTGCATGGAAGAGTCCTTTTTCAAGTGATAACTACAGAAAAACAGAGTATAAGAATATGAATAAATTATATTACACAGGTTTTCAGAAGAGAAAGATTGAAAAGATCTTATAGATCACTTAAGTCATTTTCCTTACAATTAAAGGCCAAGATGTTTTTCATATAACTTTAAGCCTGCATTATATGAAATAAAATATTACCTGAACATTCTCTGGTTTTGTAAAGAGGATTTAAAAAAGCTCACAACCTCCCACCCCCCACACAGCTACACTTTCCATTATGTCATTCAAGACCTGATCAGAGATCTATAAGAGCACTGCTACCAGAAGTACCACTTCTCCATGTTCATGTCCTTGCATAGCTCCATAGAAAAAAAAAAAAATATTAAAAGTTTGCCTTCAGAGCGTACTATTAATATCTCTATGTCAAATCCCAACTCTGTGTACCTGTGTGAAAAGGTTGTGAAGTAAATTAGAGGTACTTACCACCTTGGTTTGCTGACTATAAGAAGGTGAAGTGGAGGATCTTCTAGATGAGCAAATACAACGTTCTTAACAAAATACACTCTCACCATATAAATAACTTCAAGATTAACAATTCATTTCAGATGAACTGAGAAGTGGTTTGAAATAAAGGCACTATCATTTCCCATGACTATCATACTTCAGTAACACCAGGAGACACCGAGATCACTGAGATGAAACTTCTTTCATTTCACAGAAGAAAATGCTACTCTGGAAGCAATCAGTGGTCAACAGAACATAATAGCAGCTGACATTTCAGGTCAATATGAAAGCAATTTGGAGCCAGCCATTTTGGAACCACTCCAGTTTGTCACTTCATTGCTAACGAACACAATGTTGCAACATGTTTTGTTTAATATAAAACCAGGAGAGGATCATGGGAGAATTGTTTTCCCTCTCAACTTCACACCGCCCCCCCAACACTCTTTCCAAGTGCAATTGTTCTATTTTTAAAAAGCTCATTTGTTCTTATTGTTTTTGCATCAAGTTGGCAGCTCACCCATCTGTCCCCGACTGTGCTTAAAAAGATGTCATGATCCTGCAGTCCCAAACACAGTCCTGATGTTTCCACTGAGCTAAAACACATCTGTAATGACAGCTTTCACTTAAGAGCAAAGCTATTTCTGAAACAATGGCAAACTCACTATTCATATTTCAGATGTGCTTATAAAAATAAAAAAATAAAAAAATACAGTGCCACCTCATCCTTGGTACCAGGATGTTTATTGGTTGAGATGTTAAAATGAAAGCTTGTAAAACCTTGTTTAAAAAGATCCTTAGCTCCACCATGCAAGGTAATTGATAGCAATACCACACAAAGGTGGTTGGGAAAATGGGGCTGCTTTTAGGGCTGCCCTTCACCTTAAGTCCTACTGTCATCTCTTGAGCAGAATTCCAGCTCCAAAGAGCTCCCATGGGATCCCTCAGATTTGGGAACACCAAGTGAGATACCCCTGGAAAATTAACCAACATGTTAAAGAAAGCAGTTTCTGGGGTTTAAACCCAATTCTGGCAAGTGACCAAAGGCAGACCCGTAGCTTCGCTGATAAGAATAACACTGTCTCATGGCCAAAAGTCAACCTGCATGTGCTTCTACATGCCTATAGCGGGGAAATATAGTGGAGAGAGCCAGAAACAGAACACACTGCTAGTCTCAATCCCCTCATTTTCTCTGCTGCTTTCGGTTTTGGCTGGTTTGGTGAAGACATCAAGGTCTTCAAAGGTGGGAGTCACTATACTGAAACAAAGCCTCCTCAAGAAAAACAACACTGCTTTTGGATGACACCTCAAGCACAAGAGTAGTATAACTACTAAAAAGATCTTGGACATGGCACAACCTCCAATGCAGTTTCTGACCCAAAATATATGTAGCTTGGTTACCTCAGAGTATTCCATCACCTTATTTTGAGACTCAGCTGAGGGGCCCGAAGACTCTTTGGCCTGGTAGAAAATAGAGATTGAGTCACTTTCTCACTGTTAGACTTCTTCCCTGTGAATACATTTGCTGTAAGTGTGTTTCATGAATAAATAGGTTTGACAGCTGAGCATTTCTGGCAAGAGTTTACCCCAACCTGCATTTTTTTAAAAACAAACTGAAAGCAGACAAAGCCAGGCCACTCTCCTCAGAGGAACAAATCCCAAGGAGATGATTTTTCTCCCCCTTATTACATTAATGAATATTCTGTCGCTTTAGTAGGGCAAATATAATCGTTCAAGCTGCTATGCTGAGACTAATTGCCCCGTCATTTACAATTATAGGTGCTAATATGGTTATTAATATGTTACAAATGGTTCCTGAACATCCTCTCAGGTCACCACAATGTGTAAAACACCCTGACAGATTAGCAGAGGGAGGTAGAGGTTGGGGACCTGAGCAGGTCACAGTGCCACAGGAAACGTGACAGGCAAGAACAAGCACCAGCCTTTCTTCATGCAAAAACCTCACTAGCCAGCAGCGAGGGGACCCTGCTAATAGGAGACCCAGGTGTGCACCAAGCTCTACAAAAAGGTGTCTTTTCCTCACAGAAGAAAACACCCTTGTCCAGAGAAAACCAGCCACTTCACTGAGCTTGCCTGTAAGACCTGCCACCTCATTGGATTCCCTTGCTTAAAGACACTGCAAGCCCACCAGTCCTTCCCTCCTGCAAGCCAAGCAAGGCATGAGGTGCCACAGGCTCCTGGGGACAATTAGTCATCAGAATTAGATTAAGAGTTCACTTACAAGCTTTGCGAAAAGACCATCTTGTAATTGATTTCTGGTGTCTCCAGAACAGCCAACATACAAGCCTGCACTGTGAAGCTTTTAATCCGTATTCTAAGACTGGAGAGTACAATTGCACCCACTCACATAGAAAACTTTTCTCAGATAACTGAGCTGTTAAAACTTGGTGGGTGTCAAATTGGTGAGTGCAGCCTGTGGGGTTTGGTGCCATATTATCTGGAAGAGGCTGCATTTGCATGGAAGACTCCTGACTATATTTTACTTTGAGATGATTTGGAGTCATTATTTTTTAAGAGGTCAATTTTTAAAGAGGCATGAAAAAAACCTCTCTAAAAATAAACCAACTCCTGTGAAAAAGGCTTGGCATTCCCCTGTCAGGTTTCAGCAACTAGGAGAGAGAATAGTCTGTCTGGTGTTGGCTTCCAGCCACAAGGAAGTTCATATCTAACATAATCAAGCCACATTAGAAAGAACTGAGCAGATAAGAAGCCAAATGCAACTCAAACCACAAAGCCTCCATTGAAAGTGTTTTGACTTCAGAAGGGGGAGAGGAAAAAAAAAATAAAGAAAGAGAGGATTGGAGATTCAGGGTCCAATTCTCCCCTCAATTGCCCCAGATTTACACTCATGCTCCAGCAGAGTCGTTCCAAATTCCACTTTGCTGTGAGAAAGGCAAGTGCTTGGCTTGTATCAGCTGCAGCAACATTTCCAATTTCTTATCTCTTTCCTAATTGCCATTCAGGGGACAATGCGAACTGTGTCATGCCCAGCATTTCCCTATTTATTCTGAAGGTTAAAAGTGTCACAACTGGTACAGAGTAGCCAGCATTTAAAAAAAAAAAAGTTTGTAGATACACAAGTGTTATTGCAACTCCAATGAGAAAATAATGCTCTCTTTGTACTTGTTTTCTCTTGACAGGCAGCTTAAATGAGGTTGCTGAATAACTTGGTACATGGTACAACAGTAAACCTGTCACAAAAGCATGTTAATCAGAGCCTAACTGATACTTGACATCCCCCAGTGAAAGGCATTTTTACAGTGTTTCATTAAAATTGAAAGGAGGATTAAGAGGCCTATTTCTTGATTAATGTCTCTCTCTGACTGGGAGATGTAATCCCATCTGTAACCTCAAATTACTGGAAACAAAATTAAATTTCTGCCAGCAGATCATTCCAAGCACATATGACACTGAGCACAAAAGTATTCATTTCTTTACACTATTTATCCATCCTGGAGACTCTCCGAGCTGTGGGAGCTCCACCTACACTCCAAGTTACAAGAGATGCTGTGGAACAGCCAGTGGGCTCTGCGGGGGTCAGAAAGTTGCTTTTAGCGTCAAAGATTATTGCAAGAGGATATGGGGAGATCGCTGATAGCAAAGTAAATTGGATCATTAAAGAAAGAAATTTCACAGAGGCAGAAGTTTAGAGAGAAGATGTTTGACCAGTCTTGCATGCCACACCAATGGCAACAGTGAAATATTGCAGTCAACACAGCATACCATGGTGCTACTCAAGCATTTTCAGGCTTCTGGAGGAGAAAAGGCAGCCAGTCTGAAAGAAACTCAATGTCAGGATTTCTGACAAGATACGTGCTTGCTGTTTTCTCCACCAGGTGATGGAGATCCTCTTGGGAGATCCTTGTGACGAACAGCATGTTGAGAAGTGGACTCTTCCTCCCCACTGCTGTGCTTTTAATTCTGTAGCTGAAACAAGGCCAGGAATCCAATGTCAGGAGTGCATGTTCCCAGCTGGTGCAGGGACTACAGAGCTGTGCCAGGTAGTCCTGGCTCACCAGCCCCGACAGAGAAGCCGGCTCCCTGCCAGCAAACACAGCCTCTGGGACATTTGCTTTCAAAACCCAGCATTACTTGTACCAGCAGTGCTTGGAAGCTGTGTGTGCCCAGGGGAAGGAACAAAAGATGATAAAACTGGCATTAATTTCAGCCTGTCCAACACCAGACAGGGCAAAGACAGTATCAGGTCAGTAACTCAGCTGCAAACACAGCCCCAGCCACCTGCCAAGATCCCCATTCCTCAGCACTTACGGCTCATGCTAAGTAGCAAAATCCTACATGGCTAAATCCGAAGAAGTGCAAAACAGCGGCATGTCTGGTTTAAACAAGATAAAACCATGTCTCAGTAGTCCACCCCAGCAGCACACGGCTGCATCTCCCTCAAAGAGAGAATCACTGTTGCTTCCAAGAGGAAACATCCAAGTGGGTTTTTGCAGCAGCACAAGCGGCCATCATTTGGCTTCTCAAAGGCAGACCAGACCAAACTGCTCACAGCTCTGCTCTTTTAGCCACTTCTCACTGGAAATAGTCTCTGCCTGCATTAGCCAGAGGGTTTATCTTCAGAAGACAGTGGTTGAACTAGAAGCTGAAATTTCAAGGGCACCAAAATGTACAAGAGTTGGACTCACAACAAATGCTCCTCATATTTGTCTGTTTCAGTAGTCTCCTCACTCTCAAGACCATTTCATCCATTAGATAAAAGCTAGATCTTTTCCAAGTGCAAACTACAGGAACTGAGATGTTAACCAATTGCTTAAGGCTACATCACGTTTCACAAATAGCTCAACTTTGATCTTCTCTTTGGATGCTCTGAATATTATTTCCCTCAGCTACCCTCTCTGCAATGCTTTGCTGTGTTATGGGGGAAGCCCTGTGCTTTCAGTCTCCTTGGAGGCACTGCCATGTACCCCCTGCTCACCATCACTGCCTGCCCAGTGACACATCAATTTCTCTTGTTGTTTAACCCCAACCAACTGCTAGGACCACGCAGTGCTTACCCACTCCCCCCACTTCAGATACAGAAGAGAATCAGAAAAGTGAGGAAAAAAACCCATGATGGATTGACATAAAGACAGTTTAACAGGTAGAGCAAAACCCACACATACACACAAAGCAAAACAAGCGATTCATTGCAGACAAGTGTTCAACCATCCCCAGGAAAGCAGGGCTCCATCACATATAATGGTTACTTGGGGAAAACATATGCCATCATTCCAAAAATCTCCCCTTCCCTCTTCTTTCCCCAGTTTTATATACTGAACATGACATCACATGGTATGGAATATCCCTTGGGTCAGTTGGGGTCAGCTGTCCTAGCTCTTTCTTGTCCCAACTTCTTGTGCAGTCCCAGTCTACTCTCCGGCAGGGTAGTGCGAAGAGCAAAAAGGGTCTTGACTGCTCAGCCACCACCAAAACCATCAGTGCACTATCAACAGTATTTTTCACCCTGTAGAAAGGGCAGGGTTCAGGAAATGGATAAGACCACATTATCCTCAAAGTCTTTTAAAGGCAGTAAATATCAGGATGCTCCTCTCCTTTCCATACACATTTCTTTGGCAAACCTGCCAGCAAATTAACTCAATGTACACATACAGGCAAGTAAACTGAGATATGAGCTTTGAGATACATTCTTTTATAGTATCTGTAATAATTTAATAAGCTACATTCAGTTCCCAGAACACATTCATGGGAGAAAGGGGTTGTTATTGTTTTAGCCTTTGCGGCTTTGTTAAGCTTTGAACTGAGGATATTAGGTTGTACAGCAGTAAATGCACTGCAAGTTGCCTAGAATTTTCCATTATAAACATTTATATCACATGATCTTAATACTCATAAGCCTGAAATTTTTTATACTATATCCACTGCCTGAAAAGAGCTGAGGTTTTTGTTGCCATTTATAACATCCCACTGGATCTTAGAGAGTCTTACCAAAGGGCAGGTTTAAACATTGCTACAGTAATTAAAAAATCTAGTCAACTTATTTTGTTTTTTTAAAAAAGAGAAAGTAAGGGATGTATCAGGCATTCAGAAGCTTCAAGGTGAAGTCCTTCACAGGATTTCTACTAAACTAGACGTTCTTTTTTTGTTAATCTTACTGTAAAAACTCAATTCTTCCAATGAAATAACAACTTCCTCATTTGCAATCTAACTTGTAAGGAAATATTTACACCACATACACTGGCTTATTTATCTATTAAGTGAGCCATATGGCGTCAAGACTGGCAATTTAAGTGGGAACAGACAATAAATAAATGGTGCAGAAAGCTAAACCTTAGAAAGCCACAAATGCTGGTTCAGAGATGAGCTTGAAGGGAGACAAAAAGAATCCTTTCCCAAACAGTGAGAGGAGCTTTCAGGGGTCATTAGGGAAGCCAATGGGTAATCAGACTGATGTTCTGCTCCACCACAGTTATGTTCTTGTGCACAGCGTAGCACTGTTCCATTCTGTATTCATCAGTTCATTGCTCCCTCTCTGCAGCTCACTCCACACTGGATCAGCAGCGCCCTCCATCCCCAACACTGCAGTGATCTCCTGCCAGGCTGAGAAAGGGGACTTGTCCAAAAGGGGGGCCAAGCAGGCTGAATGCTATCAAAGTGAACCAACACTCCTGAACTCTGTGCTGATGGCAAACAGACAAATCAGGATTAGGTTGGTGGAGATATTTGTAGGGATCTACCAAAGCTGAGGACAAATCAGTGTCTTGAGAATGCCCCCATGGACTCTAAAAGCTGTTTTAGAGGGAGAAGGAAGAGAAAAACCTGCCCGGCAGCTCAGTCCCTTGGGCTCCTTATGTTACTGATCCTGGTGAGGGGGAAGGGTAGAATGCTACCAAGGTGAACACAAGAGCACAGGGCTGGGATGGCAGGGTGGCATGAGAAATAATACAGAACTACCTGTGTTTCCTGTATGGAGCAAAAGCAGTAGCTGCCTGGCAGAGGCACATGGGCCCTGAATTGAAGCATAGCCAAGAGCAGACTCAATGCAAGCCTCCGGAAGCTGTGGGGAACAGGAGACTTCTCCTGCTCAGTTTTGTCAGATGCACTCAGCTGCCAGGTCATTTAAGTGCCCCAAAGGAGTCTCACTCCCTTTTTTAGCAGCACACAGATACTTCAATTTTTTCCTATTTAAAACGTCATTTTTCACCACTATCTTGTCTGGTCCTCATGCCCAGTTTGGGTTAGCCCACATAAAGGCAGAGGTCAGCACTTAAAAGAGGAGCCCCTCAGTAGCCAAAGAAGGTGGCAACTTGAAGAGACACAGCAGAGCACATGGCAATAACAAGGTGCTGGATCAGCAGCAGCAATGCAGTTCCTTAAACAGCCTTGGTTATCTGGAGGGGGAAATAAATAAATAAATAAAAATAATCAAATAACCCCCTTCCTTCCGGTTGCACAGCATCTGCAAGTCACTCTGGACAGTCCCTTGTGATTCGTGATTCCTGACATTGCCTTTATGCCCAAGTCACTTATAACAACAGGATGCAGGGCTTTACTCTCTAGTCAACATTTGATTTTAGGAAGAGGAAGTTCAAGTCCTTACACAGCACAGTAGTGCCAATACAGTCTTTTTGGGCAGAGGGAGATAAGGAGCATGATGGCTTCCAGCTCTCATTAAAGCATGAGGTACCACTTACAGACTACTTCAGCCAGCATCAAACACCAGCTCCTGCATGACCAGGAAGGGCGCTCAACATTTGTCAGCAATAACTGGAAAAAAGCAGCATTTCTCCTGACCGATTGAAGAGTAGAGCCCCTCCCACCATTGTTCATACTGGGGAATTCTACCTGTCATGGTTCTCAACTTCAATAACAGGATAAGAGTGTGAAGGTTTAGGGCACTAAAATCTCTTTTGTTACCTTCAGAAAAATAAGTATGTTTAAAAAGGCTTTGGTCTAACATAGCGAGGAGGGAAATACTGGAATGCTGGGAATTTTAAAAGGCCTGAGTTATAAACATTTCCATAGCTACCTGATTTGGAAACCAAGAAATGGGAGGATAGCATAGTTTATTTTGAGGGTGATTTCTTTTCTGATTTCTATAACAGAGCATTTTTATCATGTGGAACGATACTCAGTGCCACAGCTAGTTAAATAAAACAAGTGGGAGAGGAAGGTAATTCTGAAACCTTTCTAAAATGAAGGCTTTCTTCCAAGTCAGGAGCCATAAATAAAATCAAGTATTTGCTCTCAGGGAAGAACGTAACACAACTCCAATTCAGTTAAAGGAATCTTTTACCAAGGCACATCTTTGCCCCCACAGTCTGTTACTGTGCCTTCTCGTCACTCTCTTCTGTTTGAGAGTCAAACTTACTCTCTGCATTTAATAGCTGTGTGGTACCAAAAGTCACCCTGAAGGAGCCAACAGAGCCAATAAAATCTGGACAAGCTTGATTTCTAACAACTGCAGTTCCCTGAAATAAGACTCCAGCCTTCCAGGCTTATCAAGCAGCCTGCACACCCCACTGACCCTGACACCTCCCCATCATCAGGGCCCGAGTTTCTCTCAACACCACAACGACCCTGTTCCTTAGAATACAGCGCAAAAGTTGCAGAGATTTTAGCTGCTGCAGGATTATTTCCCTGTACTCGAACACATTCTCCATATGAAGCTGTTTCAGGGTGGAGGGCTTATTTCAGAAGGGGTTCCCAGGAAGCCAGCCAGTTTACCCCCCTGTGAACCATCCACAATCCAAGTTCATTTTACTCATCCATCTGAAAACTACACAGACACCAAACAAAATCACTTCTGAAGACCCATGTAGGCATAGTTTCCCCCTCCTACTTCTATCACTGTGAAATATTGTCTTCCTCCCCCCCTTAAAAGCAAAACAAATACTGAAACCAAAAGCAAATCAGAAACTTTTATGAAGTGGAAAAGAAGAGTGCAGTGGGTTGCATGATGTCAAGAAGGCCAAAAGCTTCATATAATAAGTCCAAAAGGTCATACAAGAAGCCACCTTGCTTATACACATATAGAAACATCTACATACTATTAAAGGTTTGTTATAGTGAAAGACACACCAGCCCAAGAGCACTGACAGACCTAATTATTAGCTAGAGCTCGATTGCTACTTAGTAGTAAGAAACCTATTGCTGAAGAGATATAATTAGGAGTTTGCACTGCATCCATCCTAACATTGTATTGGTCCCACCTCCATTACATTGGCAGGGCTTAATGGCTTCTCCCACAGTGTTTTTCAGTGGCACTGATGATGATGATGACCATTTTCTTCTTGGGGTGAAACCTGCCAAAATGCTGTAATTAAGTAAGAGAATTTCTTTGTTATAGAGAACTTTATTTTCAAATACCAAAGCAATCCTATATGGTGTAAATCTCTGTTCATCACATTTGTCAAAAGTCTCATTTCCGGCGTGATTTACATGCCCTCTTAAACACTCTCTAAGCCAGGCTGCCCTGACATCAAAACATCTGGAATAACCCAGAAGTGCATGCAGTGGTAAGGGGGTGCTAAGATAATACTGTAGTCTTATTTCCAACCTGGCTACTTTTGCATTTCTATTTTGCCTTTGTGTTTACACAAAGGTGAAGTTTTATATTTCAAAAAAAGCCTTCTAAAGCTATTCCACCTATTAACCTTTGAGCAAGATAAACCAAGCCTTGAATATATGAACTGTTCACAGACGGCTTCAAAGCATGTTACAACTTCCTTGTAAAGAAAACAAATCACACGCAAGCATGCTCATACTGTTAAAAACAACGTGGAAGACTTGGGAATAGTTTTTAGATGAAAGCTACTAGCACAGCAGATGCACCATTACTGCTGTTTGGGGAGGAGAGGGCTTTTCATGTTAGGTACAACAGCCTTCTGCTGCCTTCACAGCCGCCCCCCCCACCCCCAGTTCTAGAGCACCTCTGAACATATGCTTCACTTACAGAGGACCCTGAAACTCCATAATACAGCCCCCAGGCCCTCTCCTTCCCCCCCACCCAAGCCAGCAGGATGCTCCAGAGACTGCAGAAAATAACAGCCTCCGTTATTTTTAAACACTCAATCAGCAAAAAGACCCAAGACCCTTATAAGCAGCATGAGAATCCACCAAAAAGCCCTGCTTTGGTAGGATGAAGATGTTGCATTCAGCATTCATGTACAGGGACTGAGCTTTCCCAGAAGAAATACATCCCCACAGGGCCCCGATAGGAACATGCCTACAACAGCATGGAAATAATAATACACCAATATTCCAGTTCCAATAACAACATTGCAAATGCTGAGTTTGCCAAAGCTGATTCATGTGTCTATGTGGGGGGAAAGAAAGGTGATTTTAACACATCTTGTTCCTGCCTCCTGTTTCCCTCTGCTTCTTTGAATTTGAAAATTCAAATGCTATAATTGGAGTTGAGTGAAAAATAGAATTTCTGTTATATGAAAGACTGACATTTTGGCATGTTTTTACACTGAATCACATAAAAAAAATCTAAAATTTCTCATGAAGTGATAATCCAAAACAAAAAATCTAGTTTTGAACCCATTCGTATTGATACATTTAAATATTGTTTTGAAAATGTCAAAGCAATGTAACAAATTAAATCCTGCTAAAGTATATAAACATTTTACATGAAGAATCCAAACAAACACAGAAAGAAGGATTTTACCTAACCAAAGCAAAAGTGTTCCTCAGTTTAAAATATCTGTGACTGACACCTCTTAGTAAGACCCTTTGATTTTGATGAAACTGTTTTCTGACAGAAAATTGTTCCATCAGAAGTTTTTATTAGCTTTCCTGCAATATAAACATGCTTGTTTTACACATGCCTAGGAACCAATGTCATTTGCAATATTTTCATTGGTTAGGTACCTCCCTTTAAATACGAAGATATTGCTCTGGGTTGGTTTTTCCTCATTCCTCCCTCCCCATGCAGAACATGTACATTTATCATCTGATTAAAAACATTATTTATCTTCACATAAAAACATATATTTCCTAACAAGCCAAGACATTTATAAATAACTTATAAGACTACAGCTGAGTGCTAAACATCATGATTTAGGATGAAAGAAGAAACCTTTCTGATCATTGTCCTTTAGTATTTCAAAGCCCATTTCTCATGTTTATTTGCTGTCACTGGTGATGAGCGATTGCCTCGCTGTATTGCGTTTCCTCTGCAATGGCGAGTTGTTTGCAAAAGGAATGGAGGACAAGCTGTCACATCAAAGAGAAAAGACTAAAACCCACCAGGAGGTGAAGCAGGGGTTTATTGTCTTTTGCCCTGGGTTTTGACAGTTAATTAGCTCTCATCCAATTTATGATTGTGTGGCGGCTACACCAGGGTCAACAGCAACAACTTCAAGGTGAGGCAAATGCAAAGGATACAAGACAGGAAAACCTGCTACAGAGCCCCAGGAAAGCAAAGGGCTTCATCTTTCACCCCCACCCATGACCGATGGACTCGTTCCCTAATGAAGCCTTTGACTTCTTTATTTTTTACCCTCACCACACAGAGGCTTCTTTTGACAGCTTTGGGCACTGAGGAATTGCCAAAGCGGCTGCTAAATTAAGCAGTCAGCACATCAGCATCTGTGGAAAAACGTTGTCCCTTCAACTTGCTTTGTGTCAGCTGCCTTGGCAAGGTGAAGAAGAGGAAGAAATCAACGAGGAGGTGGTAATGAAGGTCTTCACCCAGAGCCTGCAGTGCTCCATGTGGCTGGACATCACTGTCTGCCCTTCAGGACACTTCTCCCTCCTCAGCCACCTCTTCTGGCATCCAAGGACCTTTCAAGACTTTGCAAAGCAAACGTGCATCCCCTCTTGTTAATTGTTGCACTTTCTGCTGCTTCAGTGAGTGTCACCACCTGCACTTTTCTTTCCAGTTTCTACTGCCAGTTTGAAGCCCCAAGTGCAGGGAGCAAGTAGTAGCAATACAAAAGCTACGCTCCTGGGGCAGGAGCAGGAAAGCAGTATTTTCACACCATGGGATAAAACCTTTGACCAAATAACAGGTCTTCACTGCACTAAAAGCTTAACTGCTGGAAGAATGCTGTCCTGCTTGATCCCTAATAAAATGCAGCAAGGCCTCACCTCTGAAAACAGAGACTGTGCCAATTTAGAGGTCATGCAAATGTCTCAGGGGAATGTAACAAGACAGTAGCTCTGGAAAAAGAATTGGAAATGAGGTGCAAAAAAAAAAAAAAAAATCACTTTGTAATAGAGCGGACATCCACTGAATGGGAACTTCCAGACATAACTGTGCCAGTCAAGGCTCAGATTGGAGAGACAGCCTTGACTACTACAGAGCTCCTTGGCAATGCCTACAATGTGCCCCATTTCCAAATGAAATTCAGTCCTTGTAGAAAGTACCTGTTGCCTCAAAAAATCGTTTCCTTCCTTGACTTACCTATTCAGACTTTACCCAAGCAGAGCTGAGAAGTTTCCAGGCACACAGGAAGCATCTTTCCCATAGAGACACTCACAAAGAGACAGCCTCATTTAGCCACATTAAATGTGGAAAGCACCACAGTAAACCCAGCACTGGCACAAGACCCAGAGTCCTGTCAATACTGCACTTTCCCCATGATAGCATCTGATGGGATCCCATGGCTGAATTGAGGTGCCCTGCCCCATACTCCCATGATGGATGCTATATGTGCACACCATCAGTGATGCCACAGTTCTTCATATCCTCTTCCTAAAATACATAGAAAGATCTCCCGCAAATTGTAAGCCTGAAGCACAGAACTATCAAACTTTCTCTACTGAAGTCACTTCTGATGAAATTTAGCTTAAGTGAGACAGACTGTAACAGGAGTCACCACAAGCAAACACTGAGCTACAAAAGACAGTGGTCACCCTTCTACTCACAGCTTCTGAAGGCAGACTGTGATTTCAATGCCTGCAAGATGCAGCAACAAGCCCATATGAGTTATCTTCAGGAACTGAGCTTGGGTCTCAAGGATGCAAGAGGCTGAGAGATACCATCTCAGCTGAAGAACCTGCCCCCAAACCTTGGGTCAGTAATAGCAGGGTAGCCAACACCTCTTGGAGGTACCAGTAGAGATACACACTTTTGCACAAGTAGCCTGCTACCCAGTGAGGCACAGCCACCTTTGTGACTTCCCCTCTGAGAGCCCACGGCTGAAGTGACAGGGAGAGACCTGTTTTATTAGAGATCTCAGCTCGAGGTCACTAAGCGCAACTTCAGATACATCACCTGGAGTTTGAGATAGGAACCTTATCACCCTTCTCTCTGCCCATTGACAATGGAGACCCAGATGTCCCTCTTCAGACCTCAAAGCTGTCACCCTCTCAAAGCATAAATGCCTCTTTTCTCTGACTACAAGGAGCTGAGCCCTTAAGAGACCTAACTCACCTGAGCACCTACAGTATGTGGATGATTCTAGCTCTTGCAGCCTGCTCCTAATATCATCTGGCATAACTTTATATTATGCAAAACCCCACAATTCTGTCTTAATGAAGGACAAATGTTAAAACAAGTTGTATGAAAGTGGTCTCATGAGATGCACACAGCAAACAAAACAGACTAAACTTAGTCCGTGAGCTTGTGGCTTTGTGTTTTTCTCAGCTGTGAGTCATTGTGTGTGGCAGAAAACTGCCTTCCACCCCCAAAATATCATGGAAAGTAAGCGATGCCTCACGCTACAGTAAGAGAGGCTCTACACAGCAGGGGCCAGAATTGTGTTACTCACAGGGAGCCTGAAGACTTGGCAACATCACGGCCAAATCCATCAATTGTTTCACACAGGCCATTGAGCAACCAGAAGAGAATAATTTTCAGCCAGTCCTGATCCAGCAAGGTTCAGTTTAGAAATAGGATAAAGACCCTTGCAAGTTCAAGGTCACCTACCTCCTTTCTCTTCAGTTCCTCAAAAGCCTTGTTCCAGTCTTCTCCCTTGCTATCGTGAACGTTGTGCACAGCACAGGCCCTTTCCCCCGAGGTGACATGATCATGTACCCTCTCTGCATCAATGAAGTCTCAAATGCCATGAGAAAGGCTCTATAGGAGAGAGAATCCCAATAACACAATGGAGGAGGAAGACTGCCTCTCATCTGAGGTATTACAAGGCCAGCCAGGATAGGCTTTGTACCCACACCAGGCTTTTTCCTAGATTTTTTTTTGTGGCAATTTCCCTCAGCCCATACCTGTGGGGAGCACAAGGCATTCCTCTGCTATCTCGCAGTGAGGGTTATTGACACTTTTGGGTTTACAGAGACTGCATGGGGGGAACAGAATCTTGAGATCAATCACAGCACTTTGCCACCCTCTCCATTAAGAGGCTTTTTCACAAAATCTGCTGCTGCTCAAAGGACCTGAATACAAAGGACAGTCAAGACCCCCAGCTCACCACGACCTGTTTTAAATGTCTGTTCGCCTTTGGGAAGAACATGGTGAAGCTTTTGAGAATGAATAACAGAAGGTAAAACTTCTAAAGAAAAGATCAATAGTTGGACATCAAGTACCTCTCCATTTCAAACTGTACAATGAAAAAGATTTTTGATATGTGCACACATATCTTTAGTCAATGGTGCCATAAGTCAGACTCAGGAGAGAGTCGAGGGGGTTTTTTGAGATATCCTCAACCCAATGTTTTATAAACATTGCTTTTAATTTCTGACTGCACTGCAAATCCATTATGGATAAGGAAAATCATCGTAAAACACAATTAAGGTGGAGTCATGAGGTCAAAACCTTGCAGCTATGAAACAGTGACTTCAGTGCAAGGAATAGATGGAAGATGCACTAATCCCTATTAAAAAGGGAAGCTGGCAAATAATGGTTTTTAAATCATTTAAATTTATAGCATGCTGAGCTGAGGGTGTGTGGAGCTGGAGAAGAGCTGAAATAGCTGTGCCAATAGATTTAGTGGCTCCCTGGGGCTCAAGAGGCACCCTGCTAGAAGCACAGTAGAGCTGGATGAGCACTGCGTGTCGAAACATGCGCATAAACACACACAATTTTTGGTCTCATCACCCAGGGACTAGAGGGGCTATCTGCTGGGGGCCTCTCTGCTGACACAAAGCAGCTTGGTTCACACAGAACAGGCATAGCTTTAGTTTCAGGATGTCACAGCTCCAAAGCAGCCCTCAGGAGATGTTTTATTGAAAAGCTTGGCCCAAGCAACTCTAATCGTACCCACATATTTTGTATTTTCTTAATGCTACAGAAGAGCTCAGAGCTCCCCACAAGATCTTGAGTACCCTCTGTACAGACGTTAAAACATAGGATGCTCCTCAAGGACATCACTTTTCTGGCACACTTTTCTCCCTTCCACTGGTTTAAAAATCTTTGCCCTTTGAGGAAGTACAAAGCTTTGACCTTTGAGCAGTCAATGGAAGAAAGGTGATGCAACCTGTAGGAGAAACATGTCAGAGGAGAAGCAGTCGAGGAAAGAGTTTGTTCACCACAGGTCTGCTGGCAGTCAGAGGATATGAGATGCAGCTGGGAGAGGTGCCATTGCACAATCAGTCAAAGCAGCGGTGTTTCTTTTAGAGGCATTCAGATGCCAGGGCATCCTACTGAGTTTCCAAATAAATAATATCTGATTGTGACAAGTGCCTAGCGTACTTCTGAATGCTGTAAGAAAATAATGCACTGACATTATGAAAATATTAGTGGTATAAGTCAATCCCACTCATCCTATTAACAACAACTGAAAAGAAATAATCCAAAAGCCCATACATTAAAAAAAAGTAAAATAAAAAAAAAACAAACAAAAAAAAAAACCCAAGTCCTCAGCACCATTAGCAATCATAAAAGCCACTTTTCTGGCAAGGCTCAAGCTACCTGCAGAGAATTCACTTTCCTTGTCTTTTGACAAGAAGCTCAGGGGAAAAATGCCATCCATCCCTCTCTCTTCTATATGCTCCAT
The DNA here is from genome assembly GCA_013400055.1 of Nycticryphes semicollaris. Classification (NCBI taxonomy): domain Eukaryota; kingdom Metazoa; phylum Chordata; class Aves; order Charadriiformes; family Rostratulidae; genus Nycticryphes; species Nycticryphes semicollaris. Next base: position 803,665 of record VXBJ01004731.1, read on the forward strand.
TCTGCTCCATATGGTGCTGCCTGATAGTAAATGAGAAATTAAAAACATTAGCACCAGTCTCTGCCCTCTCCGCCCCCACCACTTTCTCCCTGCAGTGACTGTACAAAATACACTGACCCAAGCTGGAGACAGAGCTATTTCACTCTGAAGTCACATATTAGCCCTCCGTTGTCTGCTCAGTTCATAGATGTCAGTTTTGCCAAGCACTGACTGTCCTTATGAATTATTGTGTCTTGGAAATTACTGAAACCGTCCCCATGGATTTTTATATTTTTATTATTATTTAAAATGTTTTCAAAAAAGAAACAGAGACAGTTGGAAATTGAAATTGACTAAAATCTTTGAGTTTCAGGCAGGCAGCAGTAAGCTGTAATACTCTAGTCCTTCAAAAACAGTTTTCAGAGATATCTTTTCTCATTAACAAAATAAATAAAAAAAAATCTGACTCAAAAATATTTTCCAGTAAATTCAAGTCAGAATCTTCAATTGTCTTTTTACTTATGTCATAGATCCCTCTGTTTTCATTGGCCTCCACACCAAAATGTTCCCATCAAGAGGATAAGGCCAAAAAGTCCCTCAAGCAGAGCCCGCTCAAAAGGCTTGGGAGATGTGTGCAAAGGAAGAAGCTATATCAGATCTTCATTTTTCATTCAACCTGTGAAAAAAGCTTGCTCAGAGATTTAAAAAAACACTGATAACTGCCAAAACTGCCTCGGACTTCATAACTGCCACATCAACAAAATCTATAGCCCTATCTACAGTTCACTCAGCACAAGCCAAGTGCAGAGAAAGATGCCTCCTGAAAGGAGACACTGGCTTCATCATTTAACAGAACCAGTATATCCTGAAAAACCACTGCTCTTCCCACCCTCTTCCCTCCTATAGCAGCAATGGCACCTATTTCCAATGCAGGGAGCATGGAGAACAGGATGCATGAAACTTGAAAACTGGGGAATAAAAGAGGTGACAGTAGCCTATAAATACCAAGGAGCAAAGAGGAGGAATTCAAGGATAAAAGTGAGAAGCGTCATGAAGCTGGAAATGGAAAAATCCATGCAGAGCATGATAGAGATTTTACCTATGCTGCAAATTACAAGGAAAATCATTTACCTGGAGAACATGACTACAGATGCTCAACAGAAAATAAAGAGATTCTTGCAGGGAAATGCATTAACAGAATTCCTCTAAGTAGAAGACACAGCAGAGTCTGTCAAAACCTGCCACACAAAAAAGTCAGGAACCCCCCTTCATTCGCAAGCCCAGGAATACAGGCACAGAGACATGGTCTGAGCTCCAAACCTGCAGACACATTGGCAGATGTCCCCTGGGCTTTTCCAAGCCTTTGAGGCTGTTCAGTCAAGCGTACATGCTGTCTATGAGCCCCTGTCATTGCTTTAGCTTTTCTGTTTGAAGGTGTCCATAGACTTGGGGCCCCTGTATTAATGCAGCACAGTTGCAGAAAAAGCTCCAAGGGAAGCTTAAGACCAGGATAAACAACTTATTATGGTTAATGGTTTTCTCAGCATTTCAACCAATGCAATGCCAGTCACCCGAAGGCAGGGCTGGGAGCCTCAGCATTAGCACAGGAATAATAGAAAGTGCTTTTCAAGGTAATGCTGGATTGTATTATATTGTATCATAAAAATTGTCCAAATGGCAGTTCAGCAAGCCAAGACTTGATTCACAGGCCTGCCATGTCACTGATGCAGCTGAGGTCAAGAACTGCAAATAGAACAGATAATTAGAAGGGAAGACCATGCTGCTGAGCAAACACATCAGGCACGGGTAGATTTTCTGCTCTGGAAATGTAGAGAAACGGAGTTTACAGTACTACACAAATATTTTTTTCTTTTATTGGTTAGTAAACACATCCACTGGAAAACAAGGACTTGAAGACTTACAAATACACCAAGATATCAGCCTGTATTCATTGCAGTTGTTTTTCAGGGTTTGAACATGGGGTTCTGTAGAGACCTGAAAGACCAAATTCGCCAGTGGCCTAACACAATGCAGGCAGCCCTTCACAGAGCTGTCCCCTTATTTCCTAGGAAAATGAGATATCAAGGACAACACTTAGGGACTAACAGATCACATTCATTGCTGGAAGAAATTAAGATAAATGCATTGCAACAAACTGAGCTGTGCACAGCTTCCACCAGCAGAAAGCAACAGGTTTCGCTGTCTTCTTTTACACCCTGGAAAGCAGAGCATGAGTATCTCCTGCCTAGAAGAATTCAGTTGCCCTGTCCTCTGAGAGAGAAATTCTTACTTTGATACAGAAGCAAAATATCAAAAGCTTTTTGTTCAGCTTGCCTTAGCTGTGAATTTTTCTGGTTTTCCTCTTTCATTTCCAGATTTGGTTAAATTTTGTTTCACTTCCTTCTCAAAAGCTGGCAACAGACCACCAATTTTGGATACACCTTTGTGTCTAAGGTTGTGGTAGACAAACAGTCCGTTCATACTTTTAAGAGACACTGTACATGTGGACATCAGGCAGTATTCAGATGATATACAATCCACATAATTCATCTTGTCAGTAGAGTAATGCTATACCACTGACAAAACCCTACATAAACATCCAGCTGCTAATATGATTACACCCTGAGGAAACAAAGATTGATAGTCTTGGTGGTTTTACCGTGCTATAACAGCAGAAGCCATCTTTGCCCAGATATTTCTCTTAATCCTTTCCCAAAACATTATTAAATACCATTCCCTGACAAAGGTGAGCTCTACAAGTTAATAACACGCCACAGAAAAAGCAAGCTAAAACTCCAGTGTTAAGCTTGAAGCTGTAACCCTTTTGCTCACTAATGAAGCTGCAGATAGCAGAGATATTTTTAGGATGCCTGCAAACCTTGTTATAATCCACAAAGAAAAGTTTAGCTATGATAGGAAGACACGGAATGTTACAGAAAAATAAAGACTAAAATACCTCCCAGTGCTATTAAAAATGTCCAAAGAGACAACACACACAAAAAAAGCCTTACCTCACATAAAGCAAAATTTAAACAAGTATTCTTCGGTGTTCTAATTCCCGGAACAAAACTTATTAGCAAATTGAAATTAATTCCATTCCAGGCGTTATGATACACTATCAGTTACTCCCTTGCCCCCCCCCCCCTCCGGGAAAAATTTCGCTATTGCTGTCAGTCAACTGCTTGAATGCCTGGAGTTTACCAGCTGCATAACATATATTGATTTTTGATGAATGACATTTCTCTCTGGGCCATTATGGTTTTGTTTTCAAACCTTATTTAATTGTTCGCCTATTTTTCAGTGGAATAAATGCAAAATGTTTATTCTCCAAAGGCTGTAAACAGAGATCTCAGGTCTAGTTTCTATGACAACCTCACTTGATACAGCAAACCTAGATTATCTCTAATGACAGACATGAAGTTTAAATTGCACATTCTGCACAAACAGCACACTGTTGACCTTTTATTGAAAAATGGAATACAGTGTGATTAGCATAATGTGCTATATGAAAGGGAAAATTGTGGAATAATGCAAATTGTACTCTAATCATAACTACAATGCTAATCTCTGGCAAACCGTTTGGCAGCACATGAAGCTTTAAAACTTAAGATTTTTTTCTCAGACACCATTTTCAAATCCTGTTAGTAATGCTATCGCATTAAATAGTTCTCAGATAACACTTGCTGCTTCTGCTGCTTTTCTCCCATTGCAGTTTTTACAGGGGAGTAAAATTGGACAGGGTTATGTAGAAATACGGTAGAAAAATTCCAGCTATGAGAACTATTTTTAAACCTCCTGAAGGCATTTTTTCTCATGCTTACAAATTCATTTGGAAGCGAGAGCCAAAAGACATAGTCCTTTCTGTCAGGTGCTGTCGTCCAAAACCTGCAGGTTTTCCTAGGAGAAAAATTTGCATGTATGCGAGTGAATAAACCCTAGCTCATTTACGGAGTCAGAGAGGCTGCAGGACACATTCTGCTTTGCAAGAGCAGGGATGGAAAAATATCTTGCCTTCATATGCAGCAAGTTTTAGCAGGCTTTGATTTTGCCAGCTACGATTTGTTGCTGCTCACAGAAATGTCTGCAGCAGTTTCCAAAACGTTAATACTTTGAGGAGTCCAAAGGATGAATTGAGGTTCCTTTTGGAGACGAGAGAGTCACATGCTGCTGTAAGGGGACAGCAAGTTGTTAAGTCTGTCCTTCCCTTGGCAGAATACTTTTAACTTTTTTCCCTTTAAGCTTTTGTGAAACAAAAGGAAATATTTCCAATTACTAAATGAGATTTTAGCTCACTTGTATTCAACATATTCAACATAATCAATGCACAATCTGGATACAACCAAGCAAACAAAACCATCATTAAAATAAAAAAATTCAATTATAAGTAGTAAAACTGATGGGTCAAGGAATTAGAGGTGAATCATTTCTGCAGTGCCACAAAATAATGTCTGATTGTTACTCTCCTGTCTATGTTTTAAAAAAAATAAAAGTGTAAAAGTGTCATTAGTTGTGTTTCTAGCGAGTGCCAAGTACGGAGGAAAAATTATAAAAGTAGCTCTCCACTACAGAGTAGGAAGTCTTGGAGTGTCCATGCTTGGTCATAAAAACTGAAAAATCATAGGTACTCTGCTACTGCCCCTATTTCTTCCAGAGGATGATAATCAGCGACTAGATCTTATTAGCAGCACATCAAAGTGGCCTCTTCATCCCTCCCTATTCAGCAAACAAGCTAAAAATGATTTTCAGGTGCTTCTCTACATAACAATACCATTAGAGGAAACCTATTCCTTCATTTCTCTCTCACTCTAATGGACTTATACCATTAATACTGTCAGCTGAGTTGTTTTTAACCAGCAGTTAAGGCAGCAGCAATTATAACCCCTTTTTTTTTTTTTTTGGCACAGGCAGACCCCGGTGTACTTGTATTCTAAGCAGCTATTCACCACCACCGCTATTCTCTGTATATCAAGAGATCTCTGGTTTTCAGGATTTTCCATTTGGCAGTATTTTCCTAACAAGCATCGTCTTCCACTACAGCAGCTGACAGGAAGGAATCAATACATTTAAAAGACATCTGCTTGTTTTCACATGGAATTATTACACTTGTAAATGTAATCCTGTCATTTGATACATAAGATAGGAAACTCTGTGTTTGGTAAAGTACCATGGCCCAGAATTAGGTATTTCTAATCCCTGCAACACTGCCCAAGCTTTTCCACTCATGCAAGGGATTATTAAACTCCACTGCCTGGTGTGATGGCAATGAGCATCTGTGATACCACTCAAGTGGTAGGTTACTGGACAGAGGCTTTGTTGACCAGATCCGCACAGCTCTTTAGTGGTACCATGTTTTTTATAAATCTTTAACAAAACAAACAAACAAAAAAAAACCACACACACACACACACAAAAAAAAAAAAAAAATCAAGGTAAATATTGACAACAAAAATGACAGCAGAAGCCACCATGTCTGAGCAGTAACTTTACAAGCAGTCTCCCTGCCTACCAGTATGTCTAAACACAAATAAATGAGTGCTTTTAAAGACATTGTAAATTATAAACCTATTTAAACATAGACTCTCACCACGACCCTCTCTGTCAGACTAATACATTCCCTGAACATTCACTTCCACTGGACAAAAGAAAGCAATTACTTCCTTGTGCTTATACCACATTTCTTCATTTTCCCTTGTAACACTTTTTAGTTAGGATACTGACTAATTTTGGTACCTCCAGTTAATTCTTATCCTCTGCTTCACATTTTCTTCAGGCACAGTTTGCACAATTCTAGTCACTTGTACAAATATTTAAAGCCAGCAAGACAAACCAAGCATAAAAATTACAGAAATAAAGCAACTCCCACAGAAGCTGATGTTTATCCAAACCGGAGTATGAAATATTCCACACCTCTCTCTCCAGGCAGCCTCCTTCGTTTCTCTAAGGTGGAATCTGACGACACTGTGTCATAAGGACCAAAGAGCCAAATTTCCTGCCATTTTGCATTCCCACCTTTGACCATTAATTGTTCAACCTGTCCAACCTATTCTGCGTGATCCTGGAAGGGCTCCAGCTCCTGTAGGCTGAATGCAAGTGGAGATTTTGAGATTATGAAATTGTTTATATCAGTCCCATACTTGTCAAACAGAAGAGTCTGGGAGTCCAGGCCAGACACAGACACTGTTGACCCCATAACAGGACTGATCTGTGAGCAGGAATCACCATCTCTCTTTATTGCCCCATGTCTTCAACAGCTCTGGGATTTGGCTACTCTAACAAAGTGAATGAAAAAGTTCAATTGGGCAAGAAAAATTAACAGACAGACCTAATTAAGTAAATTATTCCCAAAGTAAAGGACGTTGTTAAGAGCACTGAAAGTTCACACTAGCTGATACAATCACTTTCCCGCAGTAAGTAAACAAAAAGTCAGACAGCTGAAATACCATTTGTTTTGAAATTAACTTTTAGCCCCACAGCTCAGCCAAGCATCCACTTTTTTTTTTTTTTCTTCTGAAACATAACCAGCTGCAGGAGATGCCAGACAACTAGGAGAGCACTCCAGACTAAAAACTAAAAGATACCATTGTCTTGGGACTGCCACAGTCATTGTTCTGACCAACACACCTCCCACCTCTTCTGCAAGGCTGACAAAGCAGTCACAGCTAGCTCTTCCACTCACAATTGCGAACCACAGCTGGAGCTGGAATAAAGCAAGTGGCAGAAATGAAACATAGCATGCTCAGATGCTGCTGTGAAGACCCAATCCAGGAGTCCCAAACAGATGCAACATTCCAATTCACATTTATACACAGCTTTATATACTCCGGTAGCACATCCTACAGGTGAAACTGGTTTGCCATTCATTTAGAGGATTTCTAGTCCTCTCCCCTGCTCAGTAAGCTCCAAGATCCCTGAAGGGCCATCAAGCCTTTACTTCCCAGCCATAGGCACCTGAGACTGCCCTTTGCCATGACCATGAGCACAGGAAAGAGCCAGGGTGCTCAGACAGCACCTGAATGTTTCTGGGGCTCTAAAATAAAACATCCTGCAATTCAAGTTCTACAGTTAATATGCACTATTACTTTATAAATTACTCCATATGCACTGTTTTCTACCTATACACAACATTTGTTCTTTGATCCAAGTGCAAACTAGATTTTTAAGTAAAAAAATCAAGGTTGATGTTTATAGTCATATAATGTAAAAATGACTTAATTTTAAAGAAAAGGGCATCAATAAAAAGGGCTTTTACCTCTCAAGAGCTTCTGTTTCCACCATTTGTTGACATCCTTTCAAATACTCCTTATAATGACTAAGGACTATTCAGAACCTTCAACATTTATCTTTGCATCCTCTAGGAAGAATGTAATGGATCAACAGATGTTGGGAAACTGTTGTCCCATCCATGGAGGAGGTTCTTAATAATGTCACGAGAAGCATAAGGGTAAGGCTTCTCAAAAAAAAAAAAAAGATCCTTCAAAGTCTTCAGAGGTGGAGTCTCAGTCTCTGGAGATATTCAAAACTCACCTGGATGCAATCCTCTAGATGAAATTGTTTTGGTGGGGAGGTTGGACTAGATGATCTCCAGAAGTTCTTTCCAACCCCTACTACTGCGATTCATCTCCTCTAGCCCTTTTCCTGTTTTCCAGCAGAGGAGCGAGTTGATGCAACACCACGAGCAAGTGCGAGCAGACAGACCAATCCCAAAATGGGTGATGTCTTGCAGTTTGAGTGGCTTCCTACAGGCTGTAGCAGAATTTGAGAATTATACCCTTAATCAGAGACTGCGAAAAACAATATGAGAGTCAAGCTGCCAGGCACGATAGGAATGCTAGGCAAAGGTGTCTGTAAACTTCTGCTGACCCCTTACAGCAACCAGGTCAAGAGCTCTTTCATTAATGCTAATGCTTTTCATATTAGTGTTTCGCATAAAGAAATCCTACTGACTGCTAGGGTCAAAGAGTTCACAAGATGCATTGGTCACATCAGCAATACACTGATGATTGTTTCTGACATGACCCTACAGCTAATGAAGAGCCATTTGTGAGGGAATTGCTTTTCATGCTCAAAGAAGTTTGCAATGAAGGAATAAAACACATCTGAAGTCAGAGAGGCTGCTTCATTCGTGATACAGTAATGAAAAAACCCACCATCCCACTGAGACATGGATACTGTCTTGTCCCTGCAAGTCTCTGGGTTTCTTCTTCCCATGCCTGTCACTAAGTTTTCCCCTCACACAAGACACTGCTTTCATTCCTCATTGCTAAGTGACCAACACCCCTCTAGTCATGATCCCCACATCAAGTACTCCACCTGTAAAATTAGACATTTTGAAGCCCAGGTCAATACTGCAGCTCAGCATTTCTCAGCCTACTACATCTCCTGTACATCTCTCTTCTGGGGCCCCTGTCAACAAGGCTCTATAAAGGATAAAAGGCTCAAATGCACTGCAGCACAAGGGGCGCAGCAGTGGGCAGTGCAAAGGGCTAACCAAGTAATCCCCCTCTTTTGTATTGCCACTGACATTGCTGAGGCGTTTCCTTTCTAGCCTGCAGCTGGAGCCACTGTGCAGAAAGGATCCTGGAAACAGGGACAGCAGAGCAGCGGAATGAGAAAACCCCTCAGCAACAGGGTGGGTTTATTCAGTAAGAAACTGTCTGAAATCTGTTTTATGGTATTCTACTGGGATACCCATAGCCACAAACTAGCCAATAAGTTTATCCTTGCAGTGTAATCCTACTACTTTAGCCAACGTTTTCATCTCCTTTGGCTGAGCTCGGTTCCTGTGCTTGCCCCGGTGCAAACCTACCACAGAACCATAGGAGAGAGGTCTGGAGGGAGCCTTAGGAGGTCATCCAGAAAGGGAAATTAATTCTGACACTCCTGACAGATATGTCTCTGACCTATCTTTAAAACACTCTACAGAGACCCCCAAAAAACTGGGCCTGAGAAGCCACTCCTCTTGTTATAAAGAAAGATCCTTTCTATTACTGTGTCTTCCCCAGATTTCAGAAACATCCTTCACTTTAATGTAAATTATGCTCTTTGTGATAGCCTGGAGGCTCTATTCTCTTACAGATAACACCTTATCTGTTTATGAAAGACCTCCACAGACTTGCATGTTTAATTTGCTAGTGAATAATAGTTTCAGTACCTAGTAGGAGGGTCTACATGTATTACGGGGGACTGCAGAATTATAGGGTTTTTAATCGTTTGTACCCTGAGGAGAGCAAGTTCTCATAATCGTGTATAAGCATATTGGTATTACAAGCTTTTGAGGGAATGCATACCAATCTACAGAATCAAACACAAAATCTACAGAGATCATAAGCAAGGAACAGTCACACTGAGAACATTTCCCTTCCTCACCTTGACGAAGGTTTGCTGGGAGAAAAGAATCCCATAATATGAAAAATGCCAAGATGCCAGATACTCCTTTTCATCCCTCTGTGGGGTGAGACAGTGTCTTTCTAAGCAAGCCTTTTTTGTTGGATCTGTTTTTCTTTGCATAAACATGATGTGATATCGAGCAAGGAACAGCAGTAACAGACTTGGGTATTCCAGCCTGCCCGGGACCTGCAAAACTACTCATTCTTCTGCTGGAGCTGTTTGTCCCTGGGGTCCAGGAGGAACACGCAACAGAAAGCTCTCTTCTAAAAAAAATGCTTTTCCACAGAAGATTTTAGCCTTGATGATCCATTGCTCTACACCATGAATACATTTAGTCGACATTCCCAGCTTCTTCCTTAGCTTCCTGCTCAGGGAAGGGAATGAGGCACGGTTCACAACTGTAGGGTTGCAGTGGAGAACAGGACTCCAAAAGTCTTCAGAGGACACAAACAAAGAAGTTGAGGTCAATCTTCAGCCACAGCATTTTCCCTGCTGTCTCTCATGGAACCGTTTTTTCCCCAGAGAACAAATGGCAAAGTTTCATTCTGTAAATGGCTGCAGTTCAGACCACAGCCACCAGCACAGATGGGGTAAATCAGGAGGACATATACCATACCTCTTGAGACAAACCCGTTACAGCTGGCAAAGTGCAGAAGTTTTTAGTAAAAGCTGGGCTGCTTCCTTAATCTAGGGCTGACACAGAAAAAGCAAGACTCTGTGTGTCCAAAATCTTATCTGTTTCATTCAGCTGTATCAGCTGGTCTAATAAGAGATATCTCTCCTTACAGCTCTCACCATGGAAATGGGAGTAATTTATCAAGAAGGACTTTTCCCTGAGCTACCTTGACCTTTTCTGTTGATGCTGCTTTTTCACTGTGATTTTTTACACATTTAGGGTATAGTCACACATTCTAGCTTCAAATGCATTACAAGTTTACATGCCCTATATAATAATGGGACCCCAAAAGCAGCTGCAGAAAGCTGTTAGAGTCCTCCAGTTAGATGCTACTGCTGTATCTTACCATATCTCAAGTACTCACCTCCAGCATATATTTCTATACGTAGACTTAACTATGGAGCTAAGTGGATTTATTTTGATTTCAGTGTTGTCACAACACATGCCAGTATGCATACTTGAAGCATATTCATTAAACTACAAATTATATATCTATTTTAAAGTGTGCTAATAGCACCATTTGATGTGGTAATTATTGATATTGGCTTCCTGTAGAAAGAACACTCAAACTACCAGCTAATTTCACACGGAAAACAGCTGTCACATGGTAATGACATTAGAAGCTGATCTGCATTCAAAGCCATGCCATAAAGGTGAAAGGCCCTGTAGCCAATTATTACTCCTCCAAGCCAGACAGTCCCCAAACACAAGCAACATATGCAGATCCATCCCTCCTTGTCTTTAATTAGATCCTGCCTACCCTCTGTAGCAACAGCAGTATAAGTGAGAAGGGCACACGTTAGGCAGCAGGGAAATAATCACAAAGAGAACCCAACACGCACTGTCTGGCATGTCCTGCTAACACCTGCATGCTCTACACGGGAAGGAAAACCATAAGCAAGAGACATTTTTTATAGTGTCCACGCTGAAAAATGCACAACCTTCGTGGAGCCAACAAGCACATGGCATTCAGTGCAGAATCTCCCAAGTCTCTTTGTCCGCTGCAATGGCAGTATCACTGACAGATTGACGGTGACTGCTTCTTCTGGTAGGCATGGGTACACAAGGAATATGGGTTTGCACCCAGTGCTTACGAGGAAATAACTTTAAAATCATCATTGGCACAACCCGGTACTAGTCGAGCGAATCTACCCAATTTGAAGTGATTATGAAATTGGGCAAAAGCTAATTAAAAGGTCTAGAGAAAGGTACTAGAGTAGTCAAAATGCCTCAGTAGAGATTTTGCAGCCAAAAACTCATCCAGTTGTTGCTGCAGGTTCTGACATACAGGACACCCATGCCCATATCTATGTTTACTCCCTGCAGGGCCCCATTTGCTCTAACTCCAGCCTTTCTGGTAGTGTTGGTATGAAGTCCGATTCTGCTTCTCTTCCCAGAAGGAAGAGGGACCACTGCTGAAGGTCCTCTTTTCCACATCTCCCAGAAGCTTAATCTGATCTTTTCTGCAACACCAGCTACTCTGCAGTAGCAGACACACTTCTTGTGAGTGGAATGGAGTGAAAGTGGGGAAACATTTCTTTAGCCTGAAAAAGTGACATGATCCATCTGAGTATATGTGAATGACATGATCCATACTATTTCAATAATAGTGTTCACAGGGTCTTTCCCACACTATTCCAAGGTATCTCCTCTACAATTGCTCCTGCTCATCCTGCATATGATTGTACTTTGTCAGCGAGTCCCTCCTCCTCTCTCCCAGCTCTTCTCTCTGCTGCAGGGAGAAGTTTCACCCTAGGAACCTGGTCTACCACTGAGAGCAATCCTTTCACAGTTTTAATTCCACTGTCAGGTGAATCCCCACCAGCTCCTCCTTATTCACCAACCTACTTATTTGGAAGAACAAGGTTTCTAATGTGGAATTAACACAACCTGCTAAAGAGTGTGTCCAAGCAATAGTCAAAGTCCTGAAAGCCCAGTAACCCAGTGCAGACATGGCAGCAGCATGCACATACATTAGTCCATTAAACCCCTAATTTCCAATCCCAGAAAGCACCTCTAGAAAGGAGAGAACCCCCTGGGATCAGCAGACAAGAAGCACAAGACCAAACCAACCCACTGAGTCATTCTCATAAAAATCTTCCTCCTTCTCTACAATACACTGACTTCAACACTCAGTAACTGATTAAATATTTCATTTCTGAATTTCAAGGGCTGTAAATTAAAACAGCATCAACAAAGGAGATGAATCGTAGCACAAATAATTATAGATGCATCCACAAGCTGTAATTAATCGCTTATCTTCTTACACTGCAAGTCACTATGAATGTTTTTTTTTTCCTGTTTCCACCAATCTGCATGGAACTTAATACAAATTTTTAAAAAATAATCACTGCCTAAGAGTTTCCAAAAGGATCCTATGAATTTCACTATCAATGAGTCAAGAATGACCACTATATAAAGAATCTGCAGTAGGCAAAGACTTCTGCATTTTCCCTTTAAAAAAAAAAAAAAAGTGGAGGTGATCTCAGAGCACAGAGAAACTAATGGAGTGCACGGAGTGGGAAGGGAGGGTCTGACACCGTGCCCTCAGAGCTATGGCTCAGACTAATGAATTATCTCTGCTTGGTTAAATCTCTGGCATTACTAATCAGACAAGAAGCATAAAACGGAAAGTTCATTAGCAAGATCATAAAAGAGTCATACTGACAAAGATCATTCCACTTGGCGGTAGGAAGGTCAGTTACAGGAATCGGGAAATCACTTTAAGGAAAACGAGTTATCCCAAAAGTAACTCAGAGCCCAGAAAAGACCTGCACTGGAGTTGTGTGCAGTGTTCTGCTTTATTTTTGGAACTTCAACAGGGAAACATTTCTTTTGACAGTGAGTAAACTAGACTTGCTTTAATTAACATCATCCTGGCCCGGGGTAAGCTGGTCAGTATCATCTTTGCCCCCACAGCTGATTCATTTCCCTCCACCCAGACCCAGCCAGCCCACAGCTCCTCTGTAGCAAAAGCTTTCAGCAAAAGTCACAAGATGGTCTCAGAAGCAGAATTTGCTAATTGTATCAAATTATGTGTGAAGGGTTTACAATATGGATCACTGCCCACTTGGGATTTAAGAGAGATTACTAAAGTAATTTGAAGATGTGGAGATAATTCAGAAACCTCATTCCCAGAGGTTACTAAATGCTTTGTCCCCTTATTACTACCACCACCACTAATGGGGGTTGGATTTCTTCTTCAGGGGTAGGAGGGAAAGTGGTAGGTTTTTTTTATCAGAATAAATAGGAGGGGGGGAAAGCAGAATGCATATATTCTCTATGTTTAGCCTGTTTTCCTAGAGAAATAAGGAATAATAAGATTTTACATGCATCCTTTTCACTTTTGAGGTCACTAAGGTATTTCAACCACATTTAGGAGAGAAAACAACGGCAAAGGGATTCCCACACATCTCATGAACAAGAATTAGGCAACTAGAACAGAGACAATAATTACTGCCTCTTGAGAAAACAATACAACCTGAGATCAGTCATGAATGGACACTGGAGAGAACTTCCTGTTAGAATTTTTCCTGGGTTTGCAGTCTTTCTATCTGTGCCATGTAAAGCCTTGAATAACCCCCGCAAAAGACACAGACTGCAGGAAATTCAGTTGCAGACCTGATGCATACAAACAACTTCTAATCTGACACCTCCACCCAGAGACTTCAGCTCCATCAGCTGGAGCAGCCAACACCCAGCAAGTGTTTTTCTCTCCAGAGCAAATGTGCCAGCCAAAATGGACTGAGGCATAGAGGAAATCAAGATGTTTGTGTTCGTTTGTTTCTGTACAAACCAGTAATCAAGAAAATTCCACTAGTCAAGGGTTTCCTGCCTCATCCTCAACGCTTTGCTGTTGCTTAGCAGGAGCGAGTTGCATCTTTGCCAAGGGCACAGCTGCATCCCAGCAGCCTCAAGCACCAATCATTGGCACAACAGGAGCTCCGTCACCCCAAAAAACTGACAACAGGAAACAGAATAAGATATTTTCTCCTGTTCTGCAATAGTCAGCAAGAAAACATTTCAAACACGCAACTGTCACTGTAGCCAGACAAAGGTAAGACACCAACCACCTTTCCAGATGCCACTCTCCCTATTCAACTGAATTCCATCGAGTTCCTCTTATTTTTTTCCCCTCAAAAAGACCAGCATCCTCCCCACCCTAAAAGTAATTGTCACAATGCACATCGGGGGAAAAAAAAAAAAAAATAAGTAAGTGTGAATGGTTTCTAAGCACCTTGTTTCATGCAGGATTGACCTGTACAAGATACATTTTGGAGAGTGGTCCTTTATGTTTATCCATGTCCAATCTAAATTGCAGTGGGGAAATGTATCCTGACCACAAAAGAGCTAGACAGTTTTACAGCTAGGACACATAACACAATAACCATTTAGCCAGATTAAAGCACACTGAGAGCTGCGTCAAATATTGTTTAGAGCACATAAAAACTGCTTTAATATTTAAATGTATCCCATGGCTGGGCTGTTTAGATTTGCTAGATTCACTGGGGCTGCACAGCTATTAGCTTCTACATTTCGTCTTCAATTCCTCTTCACAGCAGGAAAAACATAAAAATGAGGGTCACTGCTTGGTCATTTCATTACCCCTGGCAGAGAAATGTGCTTTGCACAAATGAGGAAATATTTCAGATATAGATGGTTGTAATGTTGGTGTGACAAAATAAAACCAGAGTTTAAATATAATAATGATGTTATAATGGTTATTTTGTAAAATAACATTAAAATAATACGCAATGTAGTAACGGTCCCCTTATCAAAGGGCCTGGTGTATTTTGTTATCATCATTTAAAAGGTCCATTAGCAAGAGCTCTCAAAATGTATGGTTCAAGGTCACAACCAAACTAAATGAGACTGAGCATCAGTAATTCAAAAACATTAAACTGTTTATGGTTGAAGTCCAATAAATAAATCCTCAATGCACACACACACAAATCTTAGCAGCAAACTCCTCCATGAGTCTCCTTTTATTTCTCCAAAACCAGAAACTCAGTGAGAGAAATTGATAATCTGCTTAAACCCAGAAATGGATTAGATGAAATGTCACTCTGGGAGGTGTGTGACTTCCTGCCACAGATGTAGATTAGGCTGCACAAACTGTTTGGCGATGGGCGCCTTTGCAAGCCAGACACAAACAGTGCATTCACCCAAGTCCAGAGACCCCGACAGATGAATGGATGGGCAGAACTCGGGCAGGAAACACAGGCTGATGCAGACATGGACCCTCCACTGCCACATTGCCTGGGGACAGCTCATGTTGGGCAGCAGGAGCAGATCCCTACTAGTCTCAAGGAGACTTCTGCAGAAGAAACAGGAACACAATGCCATTTATTAATCATCATCTCTGAGAAGAAAACCAAACATCTTATTAACCCCTACCTCTATTTGCACTATCTAAAGCATGACATTTAGCTCATATTTTAAGTATCTCAATAAAAGGGACTTGTTTTCCAGTCATACTCTTTTCCTCACACAAAAAAGTCAGTGGGAGGTATGTACCTTACCAACTTCAGTGGGAGTTATCT
The DNA here is from genome assembly GCA_013400055.1 of Nycticryphes semicollaris. Lineage (NCBI taxonomy): Eukaryota > Metazoa > Chordata > Aves > Charadriiformes > Rostratulidae > Nycticryphes > Nycticryphes semicollaris. Next base: position 819,250 of record VXBJ01004731.1, read on the forward strand.
GCTTTACCAACTTAAAATGAATATGAGAATATGTTACTACTTTGCAATTACAACATCCAAGAAAATTTCTGGCACTGAATGAGAAATTTCGTTGAAATGAGAGACCTAGTGTTACTTACTGTAAGGCTATTCCTCCACAGACTCTCTGCTCTGGCCCTAAGCTCTTGCTTAGGTCCTCACACTGGTCATTTCACTAGTCTTGGAGGATCCAGACATATGTCTCATGATGATCATACCAGGAATTTCTGTATATAAAAGTCACTGAAACTGGGCACATTCAGTGCAATCAAAGCCCCAAAAGTGTGGGAAAAGTCATTTGGATGGTTTTGATGAGAACTATTTCAGTATATTTAGACATATACACCAAATGTCTCTCCTATAAGCAACAAGCTCCATAATAACCTCTGATGCAGAGTATTAGGAGCTAAAGATGCAAGACCAGCTGAATATTAAGAAACATAGGAAATCTTTTCCCATCATATTGTTTCTACCTGAAAACCATTCTCCTAAACCTCCCAGTTTAATAACTCCCACTTTCATAAGCCTTATTAAAATGCCAGAAATGGAAACAAGATTCACATAACACATAAATGCAATCAATCACAGAAACTGATTTTTTTGGAGGGGGAAAAAAAGATGCATAAAGTATACTCCGCTGCCACCTGTAAATGGAATTCAGCTTCCAGGTAAGTCACACATCTTACTGACAGCAAGTTTTATTGATGTCACAGTGGTCTGGTCTTTCATTTCCTAGCTGAGTGTGGATGCAAGCGGAAAGGCCTTTGCAAGCAACTGTGCTCACACTTTGCATCCGGCTGTGCTCAACAGCCATTTGAAGGCTGTAACTGCCTGGAGAGCAGTGGCACACCTCTCTGAAAGTTTAATCCACAACAGGAGCTGGACGCACATACAACAAATTATAAGTTACATATGAGGGAAAATATTATTCTGTTAGCAGTTAAGTCACAGCCCTGCAATAAGTGATTTGCAAAGAAATACAGCTTTGTCTAATGACTATCAGTTGGCCAAAAAGAGCTCAGGGGTATGTAACACAGGCAGAAATAAAACCCCATACGTCTTGATTAAGATGCGTTGAAAGCATTTCCTCTAACATGGCTTTGTAGTTTCCCACTAAAATCTTTCATCACAGCAGCCCTCAGCTCCCGTGCTTGCAGCAGTGCAGCTACCACAGACAAACCCCCTCTGCCTGGGGGGTCACTTAGTCAAGGCTCACATCTTCCCTGCGTACAGGATATGATTCAGAAGTGACATAATGCACATTCGTCCCAATTTCCCAATAATCCCCTTTCACCACTTGTGGAAATGCTTGGTGAATAAAACGTAATGACATTATTGCAGTAAAGTCATTTTCAAGTTAAGTGCCTGGCTCTCTGCCTCTGGGACCCCACCGATAGTTAGGCTCCATGGTGGCAAATAAACAAAGGCTTCAATTTTGTCTCATGTTTGATTAAAAGGGGGATAAAAGCTGGGTTTAATGATCTTGTTTACCAAGGGCCAATCCAGATTCCATTTAAATCAACATGAGTTTGTTGCCTTTAAAGGCAGTTGGACTGGACTCCACAAATGTAGGTCCTCTCCTTTTATGTATACTTCTTAAACCCTTCTTTCCAGGATTTGTCCAGTCCCTCAATGGTGGCAATTTCTCCTCGTGTCACAGATTCACCAGGCAATCTGGATGCTCTGTGGCAGCCTGCAAGGTTGGTCTCTAAGCAAACTGAGCCCTCGGGAAGCAGGCTGTCCACCATCTGGCTGTCCTCATGATAACCAGTTGGTCCAGCCCCAAACTGCAGACACCATGGAGACACAACCAAACTCCTACAGTGAGCAAGCCATACCTGCAAGGCTGGAGGTTGTCCAAATACATCCAGCTCCCTTACCTGTCCAATTTCACTTCTGTCTAACTTCCTCCTCACCCCTGCAACAAGGCAGAGCTCCATGTCATGGAGCAGGGAAGGGGACACAGGACAGACCCCAGCCCTGGATGAGCAAGGGGCTGCAAAGCAGCCCAGCCTATCACCCCAATACGAACCACCATGGAGCAGTCAGGCCCAGGAGGTGCAGCCAGCACAGCACCGTGGAGAGATAAGTCCAGGAGCAAGCTCAAGGTCAAAGCAATGCAATTACATCTCATATGGGATGTGCACCTCTCAGCAGGGCAACTTTACCATGCCTGCCACCATCTTATTTTGAAGTCTGCTGCCTCCTCCTCCTCAGTGATGAAAAGTAAGCTGGCAGTTTTCTGCTTACAAGCTATTAAAGGAAAAGTTTTCCAGCCTGAGATGTGACAGAGCTTCCTAGAATAGTAGAGGAAAGCAGTACTATTTGCAAGATGGTCATCAATGTTACTGTCAAAAGCAACAAGCGCCTTTTCATTCCTTACAAAAATCTCTGTCACTCAGGACTGGAAGACACCTCTGTTGAACTCCCTCCCCTGTAAAGAAAGAAATAACACAGAAAATAACCAACAGCAGAGCTAGAGAAAGAAAAAGGACTTCACCAAGAAGGGAGAGGAGAAGCAGAAGGTAGTTGTTGGGGAATGAACTCTGGTTTGTCCCAAGGCAGGTTGCCTGAGAATGGGAAAGAAGTCCCTACTCTCTCACACGACGCTCCCAGAAGCTCTAACTAGCCCTATATGGCCCCAGCCTTTCCATTTCATCCAACCAAATCCCCAACCCCTTCAGCAGCCCAAGGAAGCCAGGGACACTTAGAAAAAAAGAAAAAAAAAAAAAGGCTCTGTGCACACCTGCAGGTTCTAGCTAAGAAGTTTAGGAGACACCAACTTCCACTGCTTAAATTGCACTTTACCATCACAGGCTTCTCACAGCGTGAGAAGACGTAGCACAAGTCTCATAGTACCTAGAGAGCAAGCCATGGACCAGGGCTTTACTCATACATGAAGTTTGTGTGCCTGGCAATTTCAGATATTTCTAATATCTTCTCTCTGTAGGACCAGGTCTCCACATCCTTTAAGGATCTTTTCTCTCAACATGTACACTCCCTTCCAGGCAGAAAGAGGGAAAAATTATATTAAAAAAATGATGCTTCATTTATTCCTCTCTCCAATCCTAACCACAATAGTGTTGCTCAGATTTGGAAATTTGAAGGGCCCCTGTGTAGACAAGACAGTCATTTTTCCATTACACTAGTGCCAAGCAGCCACCCTGCACAGCAAGCCATCCCCACACACACCCTGCACCACGACCCATGCAGAGACAGGGAGCACCACTGAACTTTCCACTTAACTTTCTGTGATTTATGAAGAGCCCCCAGGCTGGAACACAGACACGTCTTAAAACCCCAGGGCAGGGATGCAGTTACTTAATGACAGTTCAGCCCATGAATCTAGAATAGCAACTCGTTTATTTTCTGAAGCTGGAATCTACTTTGTGTGATGACAAATAGCTTAGGAGAAGAAGACCTTGCCTGTTGAGTGAACTTCAAAAAGGACAGGGGGAAAGGAAAAAATCTGGCTAGAAACCAAATGCTTTGCTAAACCTAGATAACACGCTGTTTACCAACAGCAAACTAGATTAGGGGGGAAAAAAAAAAAAGAAGAATGGATTTATGCAAATGTTCTTAATTTAATAACTGTGATCAGATACAGCTTTGTTTCTTCCATGTAATTTGTGTAGTACAAATAAAGTACAAGGGTTCTTTTCCAGTATAGGAAATGAGAATTATTAAACATTGCACTGAAAAGCAGAGGAATGTGTTTATTGACATGATAAATGATCCTGCGGATACAAAAGCTTTTGTACGTTAATTGTTAAATGTCAGTGCAATTTAGAAAGTGGTTGCAGAAGGAAAGAATTCCTTTCCAAAACAGAAGTGGCTTTTCCTCATCTACGAGTCCCATTCAAGACTGCATCTTGAAAGTATTTATGGCTGCATTTTGATCAGTGACACTGGGTCAGTACCAAAACACATCCTCACTTCATATTGATGTGGTTACTTGCTAGGAGGCATAAAGGAAGTGAAGAATTTCCTCCAAGTTTTATTACTGAATGCTCAAAATATTTCCTGGGATAAACAACACTAAAGCCATCTGGTTTATTCCTTTTTTTTTCCCTTTTCGAAAGCAAAACGAGAACAACAGTAGCAACTAGTGAATGGAAAAGTACAGGTTTAGAGCTATGTAATAAAAGAGACCTTGCTTTGAAAGAGGAAGGGGAAACAACACACGTCTTCAGCTGATACGTAGATTCAGCAGTGTTGGAAGTATTTGAACACAGTGGCTCTGTTCCACTCCATAAAGGAGAAGAGAAATACAAAATGTGTGATTCAGTTGCCAGCTGGTTAGAGATGCTTCAGTAAATTAAAATTCGGACTGGCAAATGAAGGAGCTTCTTAAATTCTTCAGTTACAGCCTGTTGATTTACTGATGGGGGAAGGAGGGAGAAAAAAACCCACCAAACCTTTGCAACTCTGATGGAGAAAAACAATTGAAGAAAACTTATGTTACAAACATGAGCATATTTGCAAAAGGAAGTGAATACATTTTATCCAAAACCTCTTCTGTGAGGCATGCAAACCCTGCTAGGTACACAGCAGCCACCAGCAGTGCTAGTTGCACTAAATCAAGATAGATGTGTTCCACCAGGACAAAACAGCAGAGTCTGCAGAGCACGCTGTGTGGCTCTTCCTCATCAAGCACCACCTGGAGAAACTCTGGTGGTAAAACTTCAAGACAGTTAAACTAATACAGAGGAAAGGTTGATGTGTAATGGGACGACTGCCAAGCTCTCCCTTCCATGTCCAACACCTTTCTCTGCCAAACCATATCCAGCCATGCTCATGAGATCTCTCCCTTCCTAAAGTCTCTCCTTAAAAGACACAATTTCCACAGCTCTGCAAAAGTGGTCCTTGTAGCTATGGACAATCCATGGCTTTCCCAGGAGTACGGTCAGAAGTAGCGCATCTTCACTAGCCCATATCTAGAAAATCCAAACACAAGATTGGCATTGGGGGAGACAAATATAAGGAAACTCAACAGGACTTCAAAACACAGACGTGAAACCTAACAGCTGAGAAGAACAGTTTGCTACCCCACTTGGGCCTGGAGAAACAAAGGATAGCATACAGTTAAATGACTCATCTGGTAAGCTGGGCTCATTAATAAAAATGCTTTTATTACTGTTATACAGCGAGGGACAAGGAATGCAGGCAATGCCTACAGCCTTGCAAATCTGCATGGGAACAAAGCACCTCTCCTATCACCACTGCAGCTGCAGTCACACAGGTCTGCATACATGTTCTCCTGGCACTGCAGCTGTGTTTCTCAAAAAAACATGGTGGGATGAATGCAGAAAGAGTGTCCTTAAAGAAACTGAAAGATTTGAGAGTATGAAACAACCTGCCACAAAATTATTTAAAGGCTGGGAAGGAGGAACTTCTTCCAGTGAGAAATATGATGGGCAGGATTTGTTTAGCTTATCAAAGACCAAGGGTGACTTGATTACAGGGTATTAAGCACCTCCATGGAGAGAAAACACCAGTTGCAAAGGGCTTTTTAATTTCACAGAGAAAGGCTTAACAAGAACCCATGGCTAGGAGCTAAAGCCAGATGATTTCAAATAGAAAACGCAGCTCAGATTTTAAACAGTAAGAGCAAACTGGCAAAGGATGTGGTGAATTCCTCAGTCCATCTCAAAAAAATGCTGCACAGCTCCCTCCATTCACATAGCAAGGGCCAGCCCTGCAAGGAGCACTGCTGACACCCTTTCCCTCCACACACAGCAGAGCTCCAGCCACAGGAGATGCTGTTAAAGAGAGACTTGACCTCCCACACCCACCTTGCAAAACAGCCTCTGGCTGCACCTGTGCTCCCTTCAGCACAGGGTATCTCGATGAGATACATGGAGTGTGGAATAGATCCTTCTACAGAAGAGGCAAAAATTTAGTGCCACTATTTCGCAGATAAATTTGAAGTCAACATTTATTAAAGTAAATACAAATTTACTGCAACCAATTCTGACTTGTCATCTGCAGAGCAAGATTCAATGAATACTCAAAGAAGATTTAAAGACAGGGGTTTGGCTACTGTTTTATAAAGCATTTGGTATCCTCAAAACGTTTGGGATTCTTCCTCCTGTCTGACTAATTACTTCTATTTCCTGTTTTCTTTGGAATTGCTACTATGTTCTATATTGCTGGAATCTGAAACATTGTTTCATGGAACATTATTGTATTTATGCCACATATACCATATACCACAAACACCAGAGATGCTGAAGTCCTTTTTGTTCTACTGCTCCAGCTTTTGAAAAACCATTTCCCATCTCCAACAAATATTAAGACCCCTCCCAAAAAAGCACGAAAGATACAAATTTGTATAAAAATGTTTAAACACTAAAAGATTATTTTCATTTAAAAGTTAAAAGAAAAGAGAGTGGCTTCAGTTTTCAAACACAAAATAACATGTGGTTAACAGTATTGAAAAGATCCATTTTGTCACAAAGCCAGTTTCTGTTCAATAAACAGCGATGAGAAATTATATTTCTCTACTCGCACTATCTGCCTAATTCTGTGCTCCAGCAATTCAGTGGAAAAAAAAAAAAAAACCCAAACCAACTTTGATAGCCAGTTCACATGTTCATTTCCTTCAGTTGAAAGAAAAGTCTAAGAATTAAGGCAAAGAACTGGGAATCTGCAGT
>VXBJ01004731.1:825973-855866 GCA_013400055.1 Nycticryphes semicollaris
AATTTACAACATAAAAATTTTTATTTGTGTGAAAAAAAAAAAAAAAATATATATATATATATATATATATAGTGCTCAGTTTCAGGAAATACTGCTTTTTCATTTAGCCCTTTCACATCTGTAAAGGGATGCAGGGTCAGCTGATGGGAAGCCAAATGTATTTAAGGTCTTCATTATGTTCTCTTATATGGTAGCTTAAAAACCCGCAGTTTTTGTGTCTAGAAATCTGGGATTCTGCAAGTAAACTCTCTTGGAAATTCCATTTCTTAGGTAACTCCCTCTCTCCACTCTGTCACACTGCAACCTGCACACATGTGATTTATAGTCTTTGTCTCCATCTCATATTCAGGAAGGTTCTCTGTTGTCTTGCCTTCTTATCCTTTTCCCCACACACCACTCCTATTCTCATCATTAATGGTTGATAAATAGCTAATGAGTGAATTGGACATTAGGACCTCCCTTTCCATCTGGGCTGCATGCTATTTTACAGGCCCTGCTAAATCATTATTAGATTTGGGTGCAGATTATTGATTTAGGTAGATAAGGTCGTTGTAACCTCATCTCAAAGAGAAAGGAAGCAGGAGAAGCTAGATGTAATTCAGCTGTTATTTTCTGTAGTAATGCAAGTCAATGGGAGGGAAAGAGTCAAAACAAAACCAAAAAACATTCATTAAAAAAAAGTTATAAGTGAACCTTTTACCAAATGCAATGCTTTTACAGGTATCTGAGAAAGGGTGTAACAGTTAAGAGGTTTTCAGTTTAGCACTGCAGAATAGATGGTAGGTGCTAGTAAAAGCAATGTTACTAAAATGCCAGGCTGTTCCGAGGGCAAAGTGACATCTATTTCTAGAGTAAGAACACTGTACCTAAGACATAGTGATAGCTTAATAAAAGGACATCTTTTGCTTAAGTTATTTTTACTCCCATTAAATGGCCATATCAGCACCTGCAGATATAATAAAAGCAGAGCTCAAGTTTTGTACTAAGCACTTTCTTTCTAGCTTCCTGTCAGGGGTTACTTAAGCACAGATATCTCCCATGAAGTCTGGCATCCCAGTCCCTCTTATAGATACAAGTACACCATCACCACTTATAATCCCATAGATGCGAACACCAAGACAGCATAGACACATAGAAAAGAAACCTGGAGATAAACCCTTGCACAGGTGAGTACAACAGTGGGGTATTCATCTTTACCTGGAGCCCAGTCCATATGTAGGGAAGCGTAAGCCCAACAGAGGACAGTATTAACACAACTGCTGTGCTTCTGACAACTCAATAGCAGCCATGTACTTCTTCCTCCTCCTCTTCTCATACTGGTCTCAGGCCAGCCCCCTCCTTCCCAGCTCCACCAAACAGCTCACAGTGGTAAATTCAAAACAGATGTGATCCCAAACTAAGCACCTGCCTCTGAGGTAGAGGTGCCAACTGTAGCTCAGATGCCCCTTGGCCATCCCCACCTGGCCTGTTTAGCGCCACCAGCGCCTCTCTCAATATTCTCTAGTTTGGAGAATGTAACCCAGGCTGGTAAATTCCAGCAGGCAGCAGAAAACTTAGTCAAGCTCACAAAGGAATTGTGTATTGTGTGCCTAATCCTTGGGTATTTGGGGATTCCCATCCTAAAACCACATACCAAATCACACAAAAGCCATTTTCACCTGGACACAGGATTGTTGTTCACCCCTAATGCACCGTGACAGGCTGCTGGTTGTTTCCAAATCACAGTTCTTTGATCTCCTCATTCTAACGCAATATGAAATTCAAGACTGTGGGGTTGTATCCAGGGGTTGTCAAGTTTCACTAAGCTCCCTCCGTTTCACATGACACCCAGCTGGTGTTTACCTCTGCAGCCACGCTCTGGTGTGGAATTCCAAAATTACCATGTGTGAAGAGCTGCAGGGAGGAGGTTTGGGTTGCTTGTGCACACTCAACTCCAGTAATACCTTGTCCAGCTTATGGCTGAGTCTGCAAAAGCTTGTGTTGTGCTTGTTGCTTTGCACACTCCAGTAAGACCCTCATCCAGCTTATGGCTGAGTCTGAAAAAGCTTGTGTTGTGCTTGTTGCTTTGCACACTCAACTCCAGTAAGACCTCGTCCAGCTTATGGCTGAGTCTGCACAAGCCGCTCTCTCCTATTTAGCAGATGAATTTGGTTACCTGGAAGAGAGCCAGGCTGGCAGCACAGCCACTCCCTGCAGTGCCACAACAAGAGCCAACAGGGAGACCTGGCAACTCAGCAGTGCCAGATCCAAACTATTTGTTTATTCCTGTGCTTTAATATGACCAACGGTGTGGTATTTGTTTACCTCTTGTCTACAAATGACCAGCGTTAAACATTCAGCTCATCAGTATGTGATATTAGTCACCCAGGATTCTCTTTCTCTCTGTTTTTGTTAAGAAAAACCATCAGAGACAACAACACACTCTGTTTTACTGCACCTGCAACCAGCTCCTGACCAGACAGTACAACCTCACAGCCCACCAAATACAGATACATCTCCAGCCCATCTTGTTTTACACAGGAGAGTCAACACGCCAGGGACTGATGGGATATCTGTGACACTGGAGAAGAACTAGGGTGGTCTTCAAACCGTACACATCTCCAGGCACTTTTGCAGCCTACACTGAGTTCACCTAGACTGGGCTGTTTTGAAGCTCACACCAAAAGATCCAAGCTGTGCTGCAGTCTGAAGCAGAGCAGTAAATATATTCCTCACTCTCTGGTGCTGAGGGGCCAAAAATTGTGTGCTATGGTGCATGTCCTGCCCCAGGGAATCATGCTCCAACAGTGATGTCTGGGACACTCAAAAGAAAATTTGATCATATCTGTCCAAAATGCAATTAAGAAACTACTGACAGGGGCAGAGCATCTCAGCCCTCATTTACCATTTTTTGATTTCACAATTACATTGAAAAGGTCAAGATATCTCTTCACAAAACTGGTTTGAGTGAAAAATTAGGTATTTCTACCTGGTGTGTGGGATGACTAGCCTGTTTCCAGCTCCTACCAGGTGTGCAATTAGAGGCTGACTCTTAGTCTTCTTCATCTTCCGAAGACTAGAAAGATCCTTGAATCAAACCCACAACAAATTATAGCAGTCACCTTCACCACAGCTGAATGTGCATACCATCCACACAGTGGGTGCGTGTGAGTTGTATGCCCATGTGAATGTTAATTTTCTAGGTAAGAAGATGAGGAGAAGCTGTAATGTGAAACATTCTATATGTTTGACCCAGTAAGGTCTTTTCGGCAAGCTCCAGTCCCTTGCCCAGGCTTAGGTTCAATTCCCTCTCATTGGACTTCACTGCTGCTACAGCCAGAGTTTCTTTTTTGCCTCATTAGCCAGAGCAGTAGCTTGATGTTTTCAACCCTGCTAACACTTCCTTCCTTCTCCCCATCCATAATGCTCCATCAGACATCACCATGCTCCAGTGAGAAAATAATGAAGAAAAATGTACATTCAACAGAGTTGCTGAGACCACTTTCTTTGCTGGTCTTCATTTTGCTCTTTGTTAATTCCTGCAACATTTCTGCCGGGCATGAAGTAACAATATCAATACACACTACTCGAATTCCCTGTCACCTCCTCACCTTGGGATGACAAATATCCTTCCCCCAGCTGATTAGAGAATTTTCCTCACTTCTTTTGTATTTTGCAATTCTTTGAGAAAGAAATTCCTGCAGGAGATATTTGCAGAAAAGTTAAGGACCCATGAGAAGCAGTACAGTGAGTAGGACACTGCGAGGGCCATGAGAGCATCCTCCCCTCTCCTGGAGATCTAGCTGCTGGGGCTCAGGATCAAACAGGTCTGGTCCTGATCCAGACCCACAGGATGACTTTCCAGTCTGGCTTCAGGCCATCCCTGTCCCCATGGACGGGGATGCCTGGTGTTCTCCCCAGCCTGCCCTGCTCCCTGGCTGGGGGCAGTGGGATGGATCCTGTCCTGCCCCCCTGGAAAATCCCTGCAGTTCCTGCCCCTCAGACAGCTACCAGCCTGCACACTTGCCTAAGTGGAGCTGGTAAACTCCCACCTTTTCCTTGCTGCAGGACAGACTTGGGGATCTCAGCACCTCAATCCCCACCCACTGACATTTGCTTTTATATCTGGGTCCAAGTTGCAGTTCTTCCCCAGGACAACAGCAGCACTTTCCTGTCTCACAGCATCAAGAGGTTCAACATTGAGGTGCTAAGGCACCATGAAGAGGGGGCCCTGCCTCAGACTGCAGTCCTGGTCCTGACTCCAGGACACTTGCACAGAGTGAATGATTTCATTTTCTCCACGCGTTGCAGTCTCCACAAGTGGTCTCTCCTCAGCTGAGACCATGCTGGTAGCAGAGCAAGCACACACCAGAATTGCACTACTAGTAACCACTTTCCATGGAAGCTACAAAGTGATTTCATTAGACATCAAAACAGTAACTAAGAATGCAAAGCCTGGACACCACCAAATACCTAGTGACATAGATCTGAAAAAACAGCCAGCACATAAATCAGCAAAAGCTTGAGCCAGGAGCATTTTCCTGTGAGAACAGGCTCCCACAAACATGACTTGTGGGAATACCCTGCAGAACCTCTCTGGAGCCAACCAGTGCTCCTCAGCAAGCTCATGCAAAGGTAACGCTCCCGTCCATAACTGTGCTGATGAATGGTTGTGATTGCTCCTCATGTCCACCTTGAGGTGGACTTCCTCTTCAGTAAGTCTGGGCTCTCTGTAGGTTTGTATGCTTACTTAGCATTATAACTTTACTTCTTTCTCAGAAATTCACTAAAAACAGCTTTAGCACCAGCAAATGCCTCCCCCTAGATAGCAAAATAAATCATGAAGAAACCATAAGAAACAGAATCACATGAACAGTTCAGTAATCCTAAGGATTGCTCAAACCTGCAGTACCATAATCACAAAAAAGAGACCAGCCTCTCCTTTCACGTTCCATCTTTTTTCTCTTCATTTTGCCAAGATTTCCCTGTTCCTGGATGGGCGAACTACAGTGATCTTTGCAAGTCCTGTCCAGCACAAACATACTATAGGACAAAAAAACTATTTCTAAGAAATGAAGAAAACCCAGTATCTGTATCTACACAGCAGCAAGGTGAGATGATGTAGGGGACCTGGCAGTCCTGGTCCTTGGTGTTCACACTGGCCACATCCCTGCTTCATATGGATACACCTGGACATGTGTATGAATATGGAGCTAAGGGCTCCTCAGTCACTTACCAGCATCTGTGGCAGGGAACAGCAAGTTACAGAAAAACATAGAAATTGGTACATCCAACGTGCTTGGGAAAAGATGGACTATATAGTTAACCATCAATGTACACAGCTTATTCCCTCCCCACCACCATTCATCTGGAGAAATCTTGGCGTCACTGCTGCCAAGAAAGCAGTGACATTTCAAAGTAGCCACACACAGATTAACCAGCATATATGTTGGCTCCAAAAGAGTCAACACAAGCTGATCTTACAGCCCCAGACACACCAGGCCTCCCGCTGCCATTTATTTGGCAACAAACAGAGATCAGAGTTTCATGTTCTCATTCCTCACCATTAAGTACCTCAGGTTGTCTCACTGCTTGGCTCAGGCTCAAGACCAATGTCATCTGCAGCAAACATGGAGCTAAATTGTACTTGTGGCCACCTGGTCTGTGGATGCCTTATTGGCTCTCACTCAGAACAGTGTTTCCTAAAGAGCTACAAGCTGGGGTAAATGAGAGGGATTACCACATAACACTAGTAAGTCCTCCTCAATTCAGAAACCGTGTTCTATACTCCTAACCATCACCATCAGACACTTTATCCTTCAACATATAGATAGTTTTTAACCTGTGGCCCAAGGACACCTGGGAATCCTAGGACGATTCTGCAAAGGGTAATTAAGAACAGTGAGCCTGTTGTTAATGGGCTTAAATTAGCTCTATGGGGATCCATATACTCACTGAAAAGGGTTTTTTTAAAAAGAAAAATAAAAGCTTGTACACACATTCACTGCACAAAAGACTTCATTCTCCAAGATAGACAGAGGTCAGCTAGAGACACCTTCTTGGCCCTTTAGGCCCTTTGCAGTGAACAGCACACCCTGCATGTACTATGTCTGTGCCCATACCCACTGAGCAGCTTAGTATCTGATGATCTGCTGCAATGACCTACCAGATCATCCGCCTTTTTCCACTTTGCCAAAAACCAGAGTGCTGAGTTTTGAGTCTGACTCTTAACCCCCACAGAGATGCCAACAGAGATGGAAAAGACCATCACAGCTGCAGAAATGCCTTTTATGGACCAAGCAGTTGAGCTCTGATGCAACTAGACTGCCATGATGCAGAGAGGAGGTTTCTGGGTTGTCATCATGCCAAAAGTTGCAGAAGGTTAGCGCAATGCTTTTTCAGGTCCTCAACTCTACACTTGTTCCTTTCTGAGCTTCTGGACTGACTCATTTTCCACAGCTTCACCAACAACTCTTCCTTTGTGTTTCCCTCTCAACTGAATTCTGGAAAGCATGCTCCTTCTCCCAGTTTAAACAAAGAATTCCTGGTTTAAAGTTGCTTTGGGATTCAAGTTACTTTATTCTTTGTATTTAAGTGTGGCAACCATTCTGTTGACTGAACATGAACACCAACACTTAAAACCAATAAAAGTCTTCCTATATAAATTCGACCCAAAAGAACTAAAATTAAACAGCAGAAAGTCACTGGACTTAGAGGTAAACAGGAGAAAACTTCTTTTCTAAAAACAACATTCATAAAATTGAAAACAAACTAACATGGAGGAAGCTCCTGTAATACAATATCACTAATCAAATGCTACAATGCATTTGCTTTGAAGAGAAGGCGCGTGTCTTGCCACATGCATCCGGTCCCTTCTAAACTTCATTAAAGTCCAGTGAAAAATAAATAAGATAAATATCATTTGCATTTATTATATGAATTAGAAGAGCTTGCCAGATGGGGAGCTCTCCTCCAGCAGAGCTGTTGTTTTCGAAAAGAGAAAAGCACTAGCACTACCCAGCTGTTTGGGGCCTGTGATGTTCCCACTCTTAGAAAACCATCGCCCCTGGCTTCTCCCTGTAATTAGTTAGTGCTAATACCCTTGGTTAGGCTTCGGAAAAGTCACATTCTGAAAGATCACCCTTGCGAACAGCTGTACTCATGAGACAAAACGTCACCACTCCAAGCTGTCAACCAATTCATCTCCAGTGAAAGTCAACCGGGCCATAAATTGGGAGTTCTTTATCTCAGGACAGCAGACCAAGTGAGGTTTAATTGCTGAGCTATGCTAATGAGCCTTGTTGGTGACACAAGGTGCTTCATGGTGGCTCTGTTTGAAAACATGGTATTGTAAACACACACACACACATCCCCTGAGGGCACATACAATCATTTTAAAAACACGGCCGTCTGGATATAGAAAAGAAATCATGTAACGGTCCCTTCAGCATGGCACATTATCAAAGGCATCATTAACAGCTGCTTCATGGAGAGGCAGGAGGCTCTCCTGGGTCGGCTTAGTTCAGTCCGCTCCTATTCTTTTCCCCCTTTTGGTTTTTTCTAAATCATGAGTTCTGTAAACATCGCTGTCAAATCACCTGCAGGGGAACAAAAAGATATCAAGAATTAAGTCCTTCCTAGCAGATAAGGGCTGTGTCTGTTTTTAAAAGGAATTTTTTAAAAAGGGTGAAACAAAACAGGCCCAGGGAAAAGTAAACAGAGAAAAGAATAGTGGCAAAAGTCTTGCTGACTTGTTGAGACAAATTCTACTGCAGCCCAGATTTCACTTTTTGCCTTTTGGATCAGGGGCTACACTAGTGAAGACTGTATTTTAACATTCACATTTATGGAAAGAGTAGCCCAGGTGGACACAAAGCTACTGGTTTCCTTGTCCAGACACCATATGCCATTTCTTTTGCACTACTAACAATAAGGCTTGCTTCACACAGAAAGCACAAGCCATGTTTCTGTGGGGAAGGCCAATGCTCAGCCTCTTTAATAATCAGTAGTATTTAAATATGGCATTATTATTCTTACCATACTACCCAGGGACGGGTGACAGGCATCGCAGACCCCACGTGCTACATACTCTACAAATATCTATTTCCCCAGTCTCCATGATCTTTTAACCTGGGGGCCCGACCCTGCATATGCTTACACACTCGAGTAACTACCAGTGTCGCGTGGCCCAACTGAAATCAAAAAACTGATGAATGGAATTAAATCAGTAATTACCCATGTGCTTAATTATTTGCAGAACTGGGGGCTAAGTGCTTCATTTTTAGCTTTTCACTTGAAAATATTAGTTCTAATCTAGTGTGCCTCACTTTGTGCTCAATCCAACAAGGAACAGCACAGTCTGGCCTAATTAAGCAAAAGCATTTAACAAAATGTTTAACTTTAAGCACGTGAACGAATCCATTGATTAAATGCTGTGTTGCCTGGGTTAGCATGTTCGGCCCCTTGCAGGATTGGGACCCTTCAGCCCAGGTATTAGGGGGTAACATATCTGTGGGTGGGGACCAGGACTTGAATTCTGGAGCTGCCCAAGTCCATGTGCGCGGGGCACTGGGCATCCAAGGCCTCCCTGGTTGTTGCCCAGCAGTGCAGCGGGTGAGCCAGGAGTTCTGACAAAGCTGGGGACCCACCAATGGGTTCCCCAATCCCTTACTGGATGGCATCCAAGTTTGCCTGTGGAAGAGGGTGCAGAAAGACAGCGCTGAGATTTAATGAGAAGCTGCAAATATTCTCTGTAATTAACTGACTGAAAGACTTCACGCTTAAAAGCACATCCCTCATTTAACATTGGCCACAACTCCCACTCTGCAGCCACAGTGTGGTTCAGGGGAAGCGAAGAAACAGCCAAGACCTTCTGCAGTATGGATGTCCCCAGGGACCGGATGGGAGTGGACTTTCCTCACTGCCAGACTGGGAGAAGCACGAGACAAGGATGAGGACAGGGACACGTGGGCAGCACCTTTCTGCACCTCTGTTTTTCTCTATTTGCCAGGCTGAGTAATTCCTGGGACAGGATGTGTGCATGAGACCCAGCTCTCCCCAGCCTGGGCTGCCTGGGATGAAGCCTCTAATAGTGGCTTGCTTTCATCAAGCACTAATTTTAGGCCCTGTAGGACACAAAATAATGATAACACCCTCCCTGGAAAAAAAAAAAAAAACCAAAACCTCCCCCTGGGTCTGTGTAAAATTAGCAGTGTGCTGACTGTCCCACTTTCGCTCCTGCTATGTGGGGCAGCCTGGCTTATTAATACACTGGACTCATTTCAAGATCCTTTGCTTTTCCCCTTGCAAGAGGACCCAGGGGCAGCCAGCCTGCTTCTCCCCAGCAGTGATGAGGATGCCCCTGCTCACCCTAATGGCCAAAGCCTCTTGCTCACCACCCTGAGAAGTGGGGAGGAGGACAGCCAAGCCAGGCCAGGCAGAGGTGGAGGCAATCTGTAGGCTGCCCTGGACTGCTGCAGGGGAGGAAGAGGAGGGATACACCCTTTGTTGGCACAAGAATCCTCCCAGCAACGAGGGATGTGGGGTGGAGGACAGCTTGGGCTCTCCAAGGGGGAGACGATAAGACAGGTGCCCTCCACCCCTCACAGCCCCTGGGAGCAGCCTGGCAAGGCAGCAGGGACTCCAGTGCTGTTTCCTGAGCAAGGAAGGGGCTGTCCTGTCTTACACATACACGCCTGGAAACAAAGCACAGCTTAACAGGAAAACTCCTTGAAAGTAGCATCATTAACATAATCCAATATTAGTATAAAATAGGACCTCTAGCCAGGAGCTCAGAGGAGATCAGTCCCTTGAGACCTGTTATCTGCCCAGGTGAAAACCTCTGGTAATGACTCCACAGGGTGAGGGAATTTCAGAGCCACGGTGAGTTTTCTTCCAGCGTGGAACAAAAATCCTGGCGAACCTGCAATGTCCAAGGAGCAACATGGGGAGGGGGCAAGAGAAAAGGGAAGGTGACCCCCAAACACATTTACAAATGCTGTGGCTGCACATATTAGAGCCATTCAAGGAGCCTAAAAGAACAAAGACCTCAGAAATAAGTTTTTTCATAACGTCACATACCCTGTTCATTCACTCCGAACTACAATCTGCTCCAACGTTGTTTTATCTCCCAGTGCTCACAATGAGTGTTGCATGATTTTGATCCTGACCCAGCTTCCCTGTTAAATACTGATCTGACTTCAACTCAAACAAAGCCTCAGAAAATTAGTAAAAGATTTGACTCCACTATGAAATATAACAATGTATGAAGGGAAAGAGGAATGGAAAGATCTGGGGGAAAAAGATGTCATGCATCTTAAAAAAGAGAGGCAGTTAAACTGCCCTTGCCCCACACCCACACAGCAAAGCCCCAGGAGCTAAGCTTAAGCAATAAATTTTATTTTAGTAATCAAAAATCTACCGGAATGGCACTGGTTTTCTCTGTGCAGTTTTTCCTCCCCATAGGGACATCAAGTTGTTGTGTTGTTTTGGTTTTGGTTTTTGGTTGGTTGTTGTTTTTTTTTTCCACAAGGCACATTATTCCGTTTAAGTGCTTGTCCACGTTTATTAATAGAGCAAAAATGAGTGAACAATGAGCTACTCCAGGGATACTGAAAGCCTGCACTGGAGCAATGAATCAGAGGAGCAAATCAATTTAGCAAAATGCTCATTTTAAGACATGTTCCTTTCACACTTGAGTTATTTTCCTCTACACCCCAAACATAATCAGACGCCTAGTGACATGACAGTGCTACACCTATGCCACTGTGTACATTTGAGCTACCCCAGCCCACCCTCCTCACACACCCCAGGCACTCCAACAAACAGGCAAGAACTACATCTCCTCATGTTGGGTTGCAAGACAGTAGAGAGCAGCCAACATCAGCTCTGGAACATGTTGGGAAGCAATTAACAGTCACTAGAAACCTCGAGAAAAACATCCCTCATTGCAGCAAGGCCTGAGTTGGACTGTAAATGAACGGATATAAAACAAGAATCATTCAAAGATATTGCTGCTATGTAGTGGTCGTGATATACTGTGATGAATCTAGCCCTGCAGCATATACCTGGTAACCACAGGCAAGCCCAAGGGCTGCAAAGACCTCCTGGGCCAATGGGAGACGGTTTATATCTCCTTGCAACTACACTACAGAGTCACAGGTTGTTATCACTAATTTCCACTCCACTCCAGAGCAGGGAGGAGGCCCCACTGCGCTCAGTGCTACTGATAAACCCAGGAAAAAGACAGTTGCTAGCATCAAGAAATACACGCATGAATTCAGACATGAATGTGGACACAATTCCCAAAGCAGTGGAAAATCGGGTCCCCACAGCTGGCCTTCAAAAGGGAGTCAGAAGAAAGTGAGGCATACCGTGACAATGTGCTAGCTCAGGGCACTAGAGAGGGAAAACACACGTTGCTTACTTGCTATTGAAAGGAATTTAGTAACTTAAGAAATATTTCATGAACAGCTCATCCCTTGTTGTAACCCCCCAGCTTTGGCAGTGACACCTGAACTCCTGCTGCCTGGGGACAACAAAGCTCCCTGAAGATACCAAAGGTCAAACATATATTATTCATTTACTGTTTCCAAACAGGATTGTTATTTACCAGCTGTCAGTAGCTGTGCACTCAGCAGTGCCAGCTCTCTCTTGGCTTTGCTTATACAGTTTCCCAGCCAGTGGAAGGCTGCTGCTGGCTTCAGCAGAGCCAGGACAGTCTCTGATGTGGCCGTATCCCCCAGCGTATCCCAAACACCAATCCCCTCTGTTTACAGTATCGCAGCTTCTACGTTCACTCAAACAAGATTAGCTGATTTCAGACAGTGCCTAATGAAAGCTGAGTTTTTCTGTGCCAGCATTCGCCTTTCCAGCCTGCAAACACAAGGCTGGAAGATCGGCCTGGCATTTAGTCTGTAGCACGTGACCATTTAATGAGGGAGGTCTATGAACTGCAGCACTAATGTGCACAGGCACAAAAACAGCTACCCAATGAGACTTGCTTCACCAGAGTGGAAGGATTTTTATTTTTTTGTGATTAAGGCCCATGATGGGGAAATGAACCTATTCCTGGCTCTTTCACAGCTCTACTAGGTGACTATGGACAGATTCTGTAACCCTGTTCTACCTTAGAAGCCCCCCACCATAAAAAGGAGATAAAAACGCCCTTTCTCACAGAAGGATGCAGCAGGTTCAGCTATTGGTGGGCTGAATGTCATAGTAATTCTTGCAAAATCTAAAGGCTAAAATGCAAAAAAGTCTTGCAGTGCTAGCTTTAAAAGCCTGCGTGGAATTGCTGGATCTCCACGTTCGTTTGGGTCTCTGAGCAGCACCTGCATCGAATGCCATTTCAGTGCTTCCCTCCTCCCCACCATCCTTCCCAACAGCAGTCTGCCTGGAAAACATCAGGAAGGAGAAGCCAGCAAGAACAGCAGCTGTTACAGGCACAGCACAGCTGGGTGGGAATAAAGATTTTGTGCCCACGCAGGGCACCAAGGGATAGGCATTTCTCCACTCCCACTTTCAATTGCTGTGCTGTCTACTGGACTGTGGCTTCTTGTGCAGAAGAGCAAAGGGCACCTCAGTCCTGAGCAGCCTGTCCCAGCTGTCCTGCTGAGGGCAGGGCTGGGCCATCTCCAGCCATCCCTTCTAACTGCTCGGTGGCTTGCCTTTGCTCATGAACCTTGAGAAGTTGTAGCTTACTCCGTGAGTCTCCATCAAAGTTGTTCTCTTGAATGCCCATGATGAGAATGAAATTACAGTCTTGGAAGGAGGTGGGACATCCCAGCACTCCGTGACTCACTCAAGGCTGAGGAGAAAAGACACAGTTTTCTTTCCTGCAGCAGACAAGTTCATGTCCATCTTCAACCTCCTTTGACAGGGAGGTAGCCACTATGGCAACAGGGATTTCCTTGGGCTCTGGCAGCACACAGGTGGCTGCTGAATCTTTTCGGTCCTGTGGGATGAGCAGTGTCAGGCATCACTCAATCCACCAGATGCTCCTGACAGTTTGTGTCACCTTTATCTAATTTGCCTCTGAAAGAAACAGCAAAATAACATTTTCTCTCTGCTGTTGCCAGGAGAAAGTCACAAATAAACAAGAGGAGAAAGCTAATAACTAACTAGAAATCAGTAAAATCAAGGCAGTAATCAGGCTGAGGAGATGGCAGCTGGAGTTGTTTTTTCTCCTCTCTTTTCCTCCTGGTGGTCAAGGGGCTCACCTCCAACAGCAGCAGGTAAAACACTGATGGGTGCCTTTTTTTCCCCTCTGAAGAATTTGTCAGCCTTCGACCCTTGCCTTTAGCCAACAGATTTTTAAAAACACACGTCAGCAATGTTAATGGCAGATGCCAGGGCTGCCAGGCCTCAACTGGACTGTAGGCTGCCTCATGTTGCCAGGGAAATGGCAAGTGTGGTCTGCGCCAGCCTCAGCCATGGCATCCTCCAGCCCTGCCGCCAGACACCCCTAGCCATTCCACAGACACCCACAGATCCCCCTGGCTGCCCCACAGATACCCCTGGCCACCACAGCAGTGCCAGGAGACTGCCCACACCATCCCTCAAGGCTTTGCATGCCTTGAGAGACCATGGCCACCCTGAAGGCATTGGGAGGAGATGCCCTGCCACAGTGGCCTGGCCTGGCCCTGGCCCATGGGTGGACTCCACTACTTCAGTGAAATCAATATAAAATCAACTTTGTCCAGTCCACATGGTTCCACGTGTAATGACTTAACGTACCAAGTGTATCCTTTAAGGGTCTTTTGTGCAAAAGGTTTTGCTGTCCTCCCATCATCCTGATTCAGAACAATTATCCCATCTGCTTTGAATTGCTTCAAACTGTATTTTTTTTTCTTGTTACATCTCTCCTCCCTTTTTAAGTGTTTTTTGCTGGTTTTCCACAGAGCGAGTAAAGGCCAACCCAGATTTTCATATTTCACACACCTTTTCCTAATCTTTTTTTTTAATGAACTTCAGGACTCCCACTCTCCTGGGATTATCCCTGCTAGATAACTTGTACTTTTTTGCAGCTACAGAACAAAAATATCATGGCTACTTACAAAAGTAGAGCTTTCTGTGGGCTAACAGCCATGTGAAGGGAAGAGGGCAGAGTCCGGCCACGGTCACAGCCAGCGCCACCGATGTGCCGACGTGGACAGCTTCTGCGTTCACTGTCTATAGCTACAGTAACTTAACAACGAAGTTACAGCCGCATAAAAATTGCTTAAATAATGGCAGATTGTTATGGAGTAGCTATGATCTGGAAATAGCAGAGGGGCACTGCCCCAAACCAACAAGGAGGGAGCATGCCTGGACGGGCAGCCAGACCACCCGATTCTGCTCCCAGGCTCACTTGCAAGACTCACCATTCCACACTCCTAAATGCAGGTTGATTTATGACCTTAAACTACTGGACGGGCTTCCCTGGAGTATTCATCGTGGTTTCCATGGAAGTCTCCTCTTTACAATGAGATAAAAATGTGTCTGATCTCTTCCTAACATGTTAGCAAACAGTGAAGGGAAACAACAGAAGCCTACACGAGAAAACATTTTAGCTGGTTTGAAAAGACATAAAAATCAGTGATACAAAAGAGAATTCCATATCAAACATCTTAAAGATGCAACCCACAATCTCTCCTCTCAAAATGAAGACTATTTTACAAAGCAGCTATCTGTAGCTAGGGAGCAAGGAGTATAAAGCCTGCCCTCAGACAGCATTTCAGGCAGCATTTAATAAAATTCCAAAGATTTGGGTGTCATTTGCCACACCATATAGTGTTCACAGGGGTGGATCTCTCCAAAGAGTAGATTCAAGATGGGTTGGATTTTTTAAACATCTCTGTTCCATCTAAAAAGCTTGAAATGTCGACAACATGTTTATGTTTTATCTGTCATGAGTCTGAGAGGAAACAGGAAGAGGGGCAGGAATGGAGTGATCCAGTAAGCAACACAGAGAAAACCAAGTAACACAGAGAAAACCAATCACCACCATCGGTACAGTCCAGCACAGATTATACTGTTCAATTCTGGATGTATACAGATCCTGTAAACATTCAGATATTAGCGTGGTGTCACTGACAAGGTTGATTCAAGGTAAGTCAAAGATGCCATAACTGCATTCAAAGGAGTCCTGGAATTTAAAAACAATTAATTCCATTTCTATTTGTTTCATTTCATTGTAACTTTGACCCTCATATATCATTATAATTCAAAGTACATTGAACATGTTTGAATTCCAGCAATGTGATGTGTTGTGACACTGCTGAACAACAATATAGCAGCTCTGTCTGCTGTCTTAACAGGGAACGGTGAAAAAGAAGGGCTCCTGGCACTTATTAAAACTCCATTAATAAGAAGCAACCCTGTTCTAGGAAGGATTTCACCTCTCGTCATTTGCAGATGAATGAAAACCTCTCTCATGCCTAATCCCTTTTTTGCAGGCGCTGTCATTTCAGCAGCATTCCTCCGCACCACAGCGATGGCCATGATCAAAATAACTATCTAAATGAAACCATCTGGGCTCTGCGCGGGTGAACTTCTGTTGTGAGGATTCCATGAAAAAACAGCCCAACGGATGTAGAGTTGGGTGAAACTTGGCATATGTCAGAATAAAATGATGAATTTTTTAACATTTCTCACAATTTCTGGGGGGAAAAAAAACCAACAAACCAACAGAACTATTAAAATTAATGGGTTTAAATGTTTTATTTCAACAAGGCCAAGACACTGCAGCTTTATATTCTGACAGCCTTGGTTGCTGAAACAACACTAAGAAGCATTTTGAACTAACCGTAAGGTTTTAAAAGCATTGTTCAAACACTGATGAATTCCACATATGTGAAACACTTCCATTTCAGTAAAAGCTTGCAAGTATACTGTTTTCAAAGGGGTGCACTTCGGTTCCAATATCCATGTAATGCATATCTAGGCTCTCAGGAGCATCATAAATTTAAAGGAACACCCAACCCAATCTCAGCACTGTTCATCTTTTATTATCATTGCTATTTTATAACCTTGCATAAAATCCATTCAATCATATTGGCTTTCAGTAGCATGCACTTTCAATTTTTATAACATTTGGGTGTTAAATTTAGAGGAAAGTTGTTTATTCGTTTAGGAAACAATGGTGTGTATTCGCATTCTATTCTTTTCAAATGGGAAGAGCATTCATATTTATCTGGAAAGCTATAATAATTTGGCACCAAGACAAAGATGCTGAGAGAATCAAGATGAGCCCTCCAGAAATTTGAGTGGTGGAGGAATCTTCTCACAACTACTTATGAATAAATACTTTTGCTTTTCTCAGTGGCTCGAACAAAAATCCAATTGGAAAATTATTGGGAAAATGGTAACAAATGGATAAAATATTAACACAAAAATACTAATAAAAGAAAAAACACAAAAGTAATAAAATATAAAGAGAAGTTCGCCACCCTGAGGGTCCGTACCTTCCTTTCTCACACCAGAGGAAACAATGCACAACTAGAGTGCATGGCACTCACCCTTCATTGGGTTGGGCAGGAAGTTATGACTGTGATTTTTACTCTTTTTGCCTGAATAACGAGACAAAAAAGTGGAATATGTTGTCGCTATGGCTCTTTGTGTCCAGTTATCTCAATAATATGATTACAATAAATGAATCAATAAGGATAAAGCTAGCAGGAGACTTTCCGTTAATTTCAGGAGGATGAGAATTTGAGCTTGTCTTTTTAAAAGACCAGGATCCGAGGCCATACTGGAAATCTCCATTTACACTGTGCCGAGTGGCCTATACCATTGACTGTTTTGCCTACTCAGAAAAGAGGATTTAAACATTTTTAAATCATTTTTCTCCATCTCCATATTCTTGCTGGCTTCACCTGGCTCTACTTTTACTTCCAGGTCCTTAAAGAAACAGCTTTTCCTGATCTCCTTCCCCAGCAGTAAAACACATTTCCTCATCACCAGTCTTGCCCACCCCTAGAGAGTTTGTCTTTGGTTATCTGCATTGCCAGCAAGGGCTCAATATGTAAACATATCCATTTCTCCCTCTGGAACGGAGTCTATCTTTGGAAATCTTGCTTTTTCCGTGTAAGTTTCCTAAACAAAATTCTGTGACATTGGATTATCCTTATTTCAGGTAGGAGCGGTCCAAGATACCCACCCTTTCATCCTTCCAGCAGCTCAAGGGCTGTAGTGAGTCTACTGTGCCCAATCACAGGGCACATGTCTACAGCAAGTACATCCTACTGAACCAGCCTGGTGTCTTTTCACTGTAAAATGGTGAAGTGTATTAATTAGGTGCTAACAAAATGCTGCATGACACCCAACCTAACACACTGCACTGGCCAAGACACCAGAACGGCAGAGAACTAACCTGGCGCACACCAAATAGCCTGGAAACCGGCTGACAAAGCTCTGAGCATAACTGTAAACAAGGAATCATCACCCGCGAGTTTCCAAGAAGCTCCACGGTGATCTATTCTCAGCCTGTGCAACGTCTTTACTGGAAGAAAACATGAGACACACCACCAGCAAAGTGGTAGCTGAGGGGGAGGATTTGTCGCTGCCGAGTTGCGTGGCAGAGGGGAGGCGAGGAAGCCCCACATGCATCAGTGGGGCCAAGTCAAGTCCCCCAGTTCCACATGTACAAGAGGCAGGGCTTCATCATGGAAGTCCCAGAAGCTACAACAGATTTGGGGATCACAGTGGTTCATCAGCAAAGCACAAGTGCAATCACAGACAAGGAGACATTAAGAGTGTTGTGTTAACACCTTCCTTGGCACCATCAGAGCTCCAGCAGCACCTGGCAGGGCCCCACATTTGCTCCCACTGTCTTTTTGGGGTGTCAGCCCCTGGCACTGTGGCATGGCCATCAGGCATGAGGGTGACAAGGCAGCCTCTGGTGAGCCAGCCCTCTGGCAAGTACCATCCCCAGGGAGTAGGAATGTGCTGTCCCTCCGTCTGGACCATGGCTCTCTCACTGCCTCCTCAGGGCCCTGCTGTGATTTAAAAATATCTTTTCCCAGCCTCTTAGCAAAGACACAAATCTTCTAGTTTACAGTTTAGCTCCTTGGGCATCACATGATACAAACCCTGAAAACGAACAGGCATAAAAGACCACGTAGACACCAAAAACATAAAAATACCAAGGGCTTTGCATGGAATTTCAGGTAGTGTCTTTATTTTAAAAAGGGAGGGCTATGCAGGGAAATGTCACCCTTCAGTTTCCACCCACTACAGGCTCCAAGATACTGAGCTAGATAAACCTTTGGTATGAACCTGCTTTTATGTTCCTACTCAGTCATACACAATATTTGAGTGTAGTACTGAAGAAAAGAATGCAAATCTTCCTGCGCTCCTGGCATTACTGGTGTAATTCCCGCTGGAGGGACGTGTTAAATTTAGAGCCCACATTTCATAAAGGATGTTGACAAGTTGCAGAGAGTTCAGAGAGGAATATGAAGGACAGAAAAACAGCCCTTGCAGTTACAAATCCAGGAGCAAAATCTATTTAGCTTATGAAGAGAGGAGGTTAAGGGATGGCTTGGTTAAAGTCTATCGATGTTTAACGGGAGAATGAAATTTGGAGATCAGGGTCCTCAATTAGCATAGGAAAATTTGATACTGAAAACAGACAGGTTCTGGCTGGAAAGATGGGGCACGTGTTTAGCAGTGCAAATAATGAATTTATTACTAAAGCCAGAACTGGAGGAGACAGGATGATTCTTCATTACAGGCTTTTTTGGAATAACATTTGGATGTTTTTTTTCCTAAAACAACCCACTGAAATTCAAACAAGTGCAAACAGAAGCAGCCTTGTGACCTGATCATCCAAGGAAACAAACAGTAATGCTCCCTTTTGCTTTTATAACATCAATAGTCTTCTCTCCCTTCTATCAGCAGCCCCAGCAGTAATTCCAAGCATGCAAAAGGGTGTGCATATAATCCTGATCGCAGCTCCTCCTGGCAGGTCTGTGTTTGTGCAAGCAACGAGCAGCTCTCTGGTCTCTCTGCTAATAGTCTCTCACCTGCACGTGCCTTGAACCATAAAATAACACTGTAGTGGTGACAATTGTGCTTCGGCTCCCCAATGCCTGAAGCCAGGAGCAATGACACCCGTGCCACCCCTACCAGTGCCTTCTTCAGCTATTCCTGGTGCCCAGCAGCAGTGCAGGATCCTTTGACACACACTGGTCCAAACAAAGTCAACCAATCCTTAATTATCAGTTCTGTGTTTCCCTAATACCCTATGCCAACTGCCCTTGCTGTGCTTTAAGCCCATTCCTCTGTGTCCTATCCAACAGGATCATGAAGAACAGATTATTCCCTTCTTTGAAGGCCTTTAAGACCATTTTCATGCCTCACTGAAGTCTCCTCCTGACTCGACAGCACCAATTCTTTCAGCCTTTCCTGAGAGGTCAGAGGTCTCATTAATTCTGCCGCTGGACTCACTCCAAGTGCACCTCCTCTTGCTGGATTTGTGACCCCCCCAAACTCAACATGGGGCTGCAGGTGTTCCATAAACACACACCAAAATCCCAAGATTTGTCACATGAGTCTGAGAGCAGAACTTTGCCCTCTTTTAATCCCATCTCGTTTATCAGCAATATAATGGTTTGCACATTATCACCCCAGTTATAAAGGCTTGTAGGTGATAATGAGATTCCACTGGATATATTCAAGCAAAGCACATTCTAGGTTTTACTAACTTCATTAACCAAGAAAAGCTGGTTAATGGCTGAAAAGTGCAATGATGCACATAATCATACCAGTTGCTTTGCTACTACAATTATATTATTAAGATAGATCTTTGAGGTACAATTTCCACATATAATTAGTGGTTTATCCCTTCAGGGAAAAAAAAATAAAAATCAAAAGCATCCAAAGGTTTGAACAAAATAGTTCTTACTGAAAACACAAATGAAGTTGTGCTCTCCAGGTCAGACTCAGGATGGGATTAGTGAGAAAACAGGAGCACCTTCTGTCCGTGTGGCCCTGGCCAGGCACTGGGCTGGCTGCCAGTTGCATGGGTGCCATTGTACATTAAGGGAAACACCAGCCCCTCCACCACCCCGGGGCCTCCCCAGGGAGAGGGCTCTGCCATGGGACCCAACACAAGCACCAAACCTGAGAGCAGCAGGACTCAAGAGGTGCGGAGCAGGCCTTGGCCCTCAGAGATCTCCAGGGACCCTCCTCAAAACAAGATGTGCTTGACCAAAGACATTAACATTCTGAGGGGCATTTGCTTTCTTGTGCAGCACAAAATGCTCTGAGAAACAACTTGCTGAGATTGTATCTCCTTTCCCATAAGATCAGAGGAGGTCAGGCTCCAGATGCCAACCTCCTCTGTTCAGCTGGAGGATACCCCCAGTGTCCCCAAACATGTTTGCTGGAATTCTCAGAGTAGAGGTGTGGAATCTTTAAGAAGGTCTCCTTTCCCCAAAATCTTAAGTCTTGCCTGAGAAGACAAAAGATCCCAGAATATATCAGAAGCATAAATCATTCAGACTGATTAAAATCCTTTCCTGTTGTTTCCTTGACTTAAATATTCTTCAGTTGTTTTACTATTGTCTTAGTCATCACTGCTCCTTCCTGTAGAGACAACTTCGATTTCAGATTAGGAAAACTGAGCAGCGCCAAGCAAGTAGAACAACGAAGAACCCTCACTTTACTCCTTTTCCAAAAAACCAAGCAGAAAGCAAGAGTGCTAGTTTGCAAGTGCAAGCCTGATTTTTTCATTTGCTTTTCTCTTACAGTTAAATCATACTTATCAGCTTGACAAAAATTGCAATGACTGTTTTCTACTAGGAATTTTCTTACAAATTTAATCAAGTTGTCAGGAGAAATACTATTATCCTCACCATGTGAAATTAATGTATCACGAACTTATCTACTGTCTTGCATGTGTCTATGACATTTATATGTCTTCTGCTTGGTAAAATTTCACACAATAAAAAGTCTTCAGCACTGAATTTGCAGTTGTCCTAAAGTCCTTGATATGGTTGGCTCTGCCTAGGAGCTTAGCAGAAGCCTTTGCTGGATTTAGTCAGCGAGGCAGACCTCAGAAATTCTGCTGGAATTCTTGTCACTCTTAAAAAATACACACCAGCATTTGCTAATTCAGGTCCAGAACTAATTCAGAAACTAAAAGCAATAAATCCTCATGCAAGTCTCAAGCTCTCTCAAGTATACCCTGGAGCAGTAATTTTTGGAGAGGAGGGATACATAAAGGAATGTAGTGTGTCTAGCCAAAATTTTATTTGAAATACTCTTTTCAGTGAATCCAAAACAGAAAGCCTCTGCTNCATGTGGTTGGACTCGATGATCTCAAAGGTCCCTTCCAACCACTAAGATTCTGTGATTCTGTGATTCTGTGAAATTTAATCAAGTTGTCAGGAGAAATACTATTATCCTCACCATGTGAAATTAATGTATCACGAACTTATCTACTGTCTTGCATGTGTCTATGACATTTATATGTCTTCTGCTTGGTAAAATTTCACACAATAAAAAGTCTTCAGCACTGAATTTGCAGTTGTCCTAAAGTCCTTGATATGGTTGGCTCTGCCTAGGAGCTTAGCAGAAGCCTTTGCTGGATTTAGTCAGCGAGGCAGACCTCAGAAATTCTGCTGGAATTCTTGTCACTCTTAAAAAATACACACCAGCATTTGCTAATTCAGGTCCAGAACTAATTCAGAAACTAAAAGCAATAAATCCTCATGCAAGTCTCAAGCTCTCTCAAGTATACCCTGGAGCAGTAATTTTTGGAGAGGAGGGATACATAAAGGAATGTAGTGTGTCTAGCCAAAATTTTATTTGAAATACTCTTTTCAGTGAATCCAAAACAGAAAGCCTCTGCTTTTTCCCAAATGTGTCAGCTTGGCCTTCCACTTCCATGACCTTGCAGAGGAGACAACAAAGCGTGGGCAGCCAGCAATGCAAATCAGTACGTGAAGTCTTGGCTGCCCCCTTTAAGTAAGCAGGAGCTTCATGGCTGATATCAACCAAACAGGGTGTCACTCTGCATTACAAGTCACCGTAACATCTCTCTATGCTTTACAAACTCTGCCGTCTCCTGAAATCTAACAGAAACTCACGACTTTGAGGAAAACTCCAAGCATTGTAGCAAGGGCTGTAGCGGTGAGCACGTACTTAACTGTTTCCTGAACTGGGTTTCATTTTAACTTATTATTAAAATGGAGTTAAAAGAAACCATGAAACAACATTACACACAGGCGAAGCCGAGCAACACTTCAAATTTAGACATATGAATCCTCAGAAATACCAGGCCCTCCAAGAAACACTACTAGCTTGAACCTCTGACACCCAGCTGCCTGGGCAGACT
Organism: Nycticryphes semicollaris; assembly: GCA_013400055.1. Classification (NCBI taxonomy): domain Eukaryota; kingdom Metazoa; phylum Chordata; class Aves; order Charadriiformes; family Rostratulidae; genus Nycticryphes; species Nycticryphes semicollaris. The sequence continues at coordinate 848,277 of VXBJ01004731.1, forward strand.
CTGACAGAGGTGGATGATAATAACCCGTTAGCCACAGTAAGGCCCAAAGATGAAACCCTGGCTGCATCGGAAACCGACGAGTCAGGATTTCAACCTCGGCATTTCAAACCACACCAGGTCTCAGGCTGGTGTCAGTGGGCACAGTCACATCAGTTGAGCAGCTCAGCGTGGATCAGCTGTCAGTCCCCAAACACCCATCCTGCCTTGGTCACTTCAACCTGAGTTTGAGATATAGAATTATAGAATTACAGAATCATAGAATTATCTAGGTTGGAAGGGACCTTTAAGATCATCTAGTCCAACCATCAACATAATCCGATAAAAACCATCACTAAAACATGTCTCTGAGCACTATGTCAACCCGACTTTTAAATACCTTCAGGGATGGTGCCTCATCCACCTCCCTGGGCAGCCCATTCCAATGCTTAATAACCCTGAGTGTAAAAATTCTTCCTAATACCCAATCTGAACCTCCCCTGGCACAACTTGAGGCCATTTCCTCTTGTCCCATCATCTGTGACTTGAGAGAAGAGACCAACACCCCCCTGGCTACACCCTCATTTCAGGTAATTGTAGAGAATGAAAAGGTCTTCCCTCAGCCTCCTTTTCTCCAGGCTGAACCCCAGCTCCCTCAGCTGTTCCTCATAAGACTTATTCTCCAGACCCCTCACCAGCTTCATTGCCCTTCTCTGGACACATTCCAGCCCCTCAATGTCTTTTTTTTATTTTTGCTAATGGGCCCAAAACTGGACACAACACTTGGGGTGGGGCCTCACCAATGCAGAGTACAGCAGGGCAATCACCCCCCAAAATATCCAGTCCAATAATACAGAGTTTGATCTCATTTGTTATGAAACTACAAAATTAAAAGGTTTTCTGTGCTATTTTGGGTTCACAGGACCTTTACAGAAGAATCTAATTTTCAGTTTCAATTAAGGTCTGGTTTGCTGTAAGAGGGGAACCTCATTCGACATTTAGAAGCAGAAATACAGCATTTATTATGCTTCCCTGATGTATTTATAAAATGCATAAACATCATTCTTTTCTTAAAAAAAAAACCTTTCATTTTTCATAAAAAAATGTTTGATTTGCTCACAAGCACTGTATGTGAATTTCTATGCCACTCTGACATTCTTCTCCATGAGATATGTGAGTGACTGTATCCTCAGGAAAAATATGCTTCTGATAATAAATATTTGATTTTTGGCTTGTATTTGTGTTCTGCACTGGTTTGGATGGGCCAGTCAAAACCCTGGCTGGTCATCTACGACCTTTGCATTCTCCTTTAAATTCCAGGCACTTGCAAGAGATGATGGAAGGGCTGATAGTGTCTACTGTTTATCAGCCACGATAATTGGAGTGCAGACATTTTTGATTGTAGAAATAGTCTTGTAGTGGATTATTATTTTTTTTTTGACAGCTACTATTTCCAACACTCTCAGCAGTGCTCTGAATTTGAAGATCTAAAAAGTTCTGTGCCCAGAAAACACTTTGCCTCCTGCAAACTCGCTCAGCTTCAGCTGATAAACTTTTCTGGGGGAGAGGACAATCAGTTTCTCTCCTCTCTGCACTCTCAGCCCCCAAAACATGAAGTCTCTTCTCCTCGTGTTTTCTGTCAGCCCTGGAGAGGGTTCAGCCATCACCTCAGCAGCCCCTGTGCACACCCCCCTGCATGCCTACCGCTACGGCCACAGCCAGGCTGATGCGGCCAGACTGCAGTTCAGGCTCTGCTGAAGGCTCAGCTTCCAATCATAAGGGATGCAGAAGATGCCATTGCTAGAGATAAAACCAAATAGTGAAAGGGACATCATTTTGCTGGAAAATTGAGCACTCAGTCAAGCAGAATCATAGAATCATAGGATGGTTTGGGTTCGAAGGCACCTTAAAGATCATCTTGTTTCAACCCCCCTGCCCTGGGCAGGGACACCTCCCACCAGACCAGGTTGCCCAAAGCCCCATCCAGGCCTGGCCTTGAACCCCTCCAGGGATGGGGCAGCCACAGCCTCTCTGGGCAACCTGGGCCGGTGTCTCACCACCCTCAGAGTGAAAAATTTCTTCCTAATATCTAAATCTCCCCTCTTCCAGTTTAAAGCCATTACCCCTCATCCTATCACTCCACTCCCTGATAAAATGTCCCTGCCCATCTGTCCTGTAGCTCCTTTCGGCACAAGGTCTCTAATGTCTCCCTGCCTCCTCTGCAATCAAATGGATTTCCACCTCCTTGAAGGATCAGCTGCTTCCACGCAACAAAAGCACAAGCACATCTTCAAAGAAAGATTCCCAAAACCAAGGTCTCATTTCACAGCTGACTTTTACTTACCTAATCCTCCATCCCAGTGTATTTTTGCCATTAGAAAGGGGCAGAGTCATTTCTTTATATTTCTTACCAACACCCCTGTGCCAGCTCAAGCCCCATTTTCCCCAAAGCCTGGGACCCACTGTGTCTGGATCCCCCCTAGCTTTCCCACACCAGGAATGCAAAGCAGGGGCTTCCTCCCCATGGCCCCCCTGTGCTATCACGGCTGCCCCATGTGCACGTACAGCACAAGCCCTCATGCATCTCTCCCTTTCTAAAAGGGACAAACTGGGGAAAGTGGTTAGCCCATGGGCGCATTGAACATTGGTGCTGGAGGCTCCGACCAGGCTCCAAGCCAGAGCTCTGCTTTCATGACTTGTGCTTGTATTTTCCACTGAAACCCAACTCGGCCGTGTTAGTCCCACCAGCTGCTTCCAGTCTTCTAAGCAAAAGGATCGCTCTGTGCTATAAACTTCAGCTTTCCAAACACAAGCATCATCTGTTAAGCCCAAAGCTTTAGAGAGGATCCCCAAACACTAGGCTGGGAGTCCAACCAGCCCAGGGCATTTCTTCCCTGTGTCAGCAGACACCTAATGTATTTTTAGTGCTGTCAGAAACAAATGACTCCTTGATGTTCCAAAGGGAAAAAAAAAAAAATCATCTAAAAGTGGCGGTGAAGCTAATATTTTAAAAGACCCTTTCGAGAACTCGCCAGCCCCCTGGGGGAGCTTGTCAACATCTCCCACGTTAAATAAAAGTCACTTTAACATCCACAGGGGTTTTAAAGAAAAGCTAGAACATATCAAATCTGCTGGGATGGCAAGCTTCATAATGTGCACAATACGTCAACACTTACAGACGCTAAATCCTCCCCAGCCTCCAGGGAGCTAACAGCCCCCCGGAGTAAGCTCTTTTTCCTAATGTATCTCTCAAATGAACTGCTAATCTCCTCTCTAAATTTGACAGCTGTCCTGCATGCACTCAAGCCCCCCTGCACTTAAATCCTTCTATCGTCCTTGTTAAATGACTGTTCAGATCATTTTCCCCTATAATATGAAGAAAGAAATCTGCCCTCCAACCCTGTACAAAGACCACACTGACCTGCTGGTGATGTGCACAAGAGCAGCACCACCCTGTTTTGTCCCTGTGGGGTTTTTGGAGGCTTCCTGGGGAGGCAGTAATGCCCAGGGACACAGCACCCATGGGAGCACTGCCCAGGCAGGCTCTCTCAGTGGCAGTCAGCAGCCAGATGTGGTCTGGTGACCCCGAGCACCACAGCTCCATCCCTCAGGAGCAAGGTGACACATACACTGGTGTCCACTACCACAGCTCTCTGGCTCTACAGTTTTCCTGTACACATATATATTTTTATTATTTTTTTTCCAGGAGCAATCCTAGGCTGAGTGAACTCCTGCAGCCCACAAGTGCTCTCATAGCAGTCCCCCTGAGTATATTACTCATTCCCAGCAGATCTGGTGGCTTCCTGCGCTCAGATAGGCTTAAATCTGAGACGTGGCTTCTCGCTGCTCTGAGGGACTGCAGAAAACTTTCCCCTTCACTGGGCAGAGTTTGGCCCCTGGAGTTGAACTCGCGGTGCCAACAGCTATTTGTCACTTCTGCTCCAGCCAATTGTTCTGCATGGTGGATGTGCAGCCTTCCCGTGAAAACTCACAGAAGCCACCACCAAGACAGCTGTGGTCTTACACTGTCAAGGTCCTTGCAAGGGTTGCCAAAAGGGTAGTTTGGGATAGCGTCAGAAATAGTCCCAACCTCCAGTTGAGGACAAGGCAGTAGTTTTTCATGCGGTTCTCAACATTTCAAATGAAAATAATTTTCTAAGAACACTGAAATACCACTGCTGCATCCTTTCTGGAAGCAGCTACTTATCCGTTAGCTGTTCATGACTGTATTTTTTGTTTACTCTTTGAAACTGTCTGATGAAAGAGTTTCAACGAGATGTCAACTTGTCCCAGTGTCAACTCTTGCCCTGTGACAAGCCACCCAGCGAGTGAGGTCCATTGAATTCTGATGACACTTGACAGCTCTGCAGACACCCAGCCCCTGAGCTGAGCTGTTGAGTCTTTCCTCAGCACCTGGAACATGAGAGGCCATTTTAAAAAGCCTCAACAGGGAAAGGGGTGGAATCACATCTGCAGCACATCTCGTACACTCAGATTGCCAGCACACACGAGCTCTGCCAGAGCTGTTGTCAGTCAGAGGGTGCTGTTACTGCAGTCTGGTGATGGGTATCCATCCTTCTCAGTACTTTTCTGGTATGGGGATTCTGGTGCTCCTGGTTCTTCATCACTCCCTGCATTAGGAGCAAGGGGAATGGGACTGTTTTCCTCTCTACCTGTGCTACCTACACTTCTATTGCATGAAGCCATGTGAAATTTCTCACTCTCACAGATTTCCTCTTAAAACATCTAGAGAAGAAGATGAGCAACAACAACGGCCCCAGGATGTGATGCCTGACCCCTCTGATTGCCCTGCGCTGTTTCACCCATCTGTCACCTCTGCCGTTCCCCCCGCTGTCTCCAGCACAACCTACAAGCACCCACCCCTCCTGAAAATCAGGCCATCCACTGGTGTTCAGAGAGGTGATGTCCCTGTGCTTCACTGGATGGGGCCCCAAAATGCTCCACTGAAGAAAGAGTCTGCCGTGTCCTGGAGAAAGGCTCTAGGCTGAGCCTGACAGCACACAACTGTGAAATGTCCCTGTGGTTACCTGGTGCAGAACCGAGTCCCACCACAAGCATGGCTCCAGAACAGGACTTCTTTACCAAATGGTTTTGGTACCAAAAGGAGCCCTGATTTCCAACCAGAGCACTGACACCCCGAAACACTCTCTCCAGCCAGCTCTACTCCCTGCATCCAACTGTGTTGTTCCTTAGTCCCCCAGTATACCCACTTCCCAGCCACTTCATGCAGCTGGAGAAGCGCACCAATACCTCGGAAGGTATTTCTGATACCTGAGCTTGTGAAACCTGTTGATTTCAGCTTCAAACAAACCACATTGCAAAGCTGCTTTACCTGCCAGAGGAGCCCCTGCCAGACCCACAAATCAAGGCCCTGCACAGGGGAGACAGATTTACAACTGACAAAACTCCACCCACCACACTCAGCCCAGCAGCTCTTACCAGGGGCTGGAAAGTAATGGGATTTTTCATTGCAGCTGCATTTTTAACTCCTCTCAGCCAAATGGAAGAGCATGTGTGTGATGCTTCCTGGAGGAGAAACTGGGTTCTGGGGAGCCAGAGAAGGTGGGAATCACCAGGGGCAAGAAAGGGGACCTGTGTGTCCCCGCCACAGCCCTGCATCTAGCAGCGTGGTGGTTGCTCTGCAAGCCCCTGTCAGAGAGGCGAGAGTTTAGCCACCAAAACCTGCACTCATCAGATGCCCCAGGTGGGTGTTGTGGGACACCTGTTCCCATCCTACTGTCTGGGGTCCCTCACACAACACCCTCCACGTGCACCCACACGATGTGCTCGCAGCCAGAGCACAGGTCAGTCCCTTCCCTTTCCAGGGTTGAATCTACCAGGATGGTTCCACACCCAAACAGCAGGTACATACCTCATCGGAGACCCAATCCTAAACTTTCCTTAGCTTTAGATTACAATAATCAAACCCACTTCTTCAGAGGGGTCCAAAGAAGAAATCACCTCTTCCCCATGCATCTTACTAGCACCTCTAGGAAATCACCTGTTGCCCTTAATGAGCTTGCTAGGTGCTAATTGATTTCCGTTTGGGGTTGGATATTACCAAACCTGTTTTAGCCTTGTATGGCTCTGCTGAAGAGAGAGCTCTGGTGGAACTTCAGCTGCAGCATTGTGTCCAGCTCTGGAGCCCTCAGCACAGGAAGGATATGGACCTGTTGGAGCGAATCCAGAAAGGCCATGAAGATCTTCAGAGGCTGGAGCCCCCCTGCTATGAGGACAGGCTGAAAGTGGGTGGTGTTCCTCCTGAAGAAGGCTCCAAGGAGAACATATAGTGGCTTTTCAGTACTTACAGGGAGCCTACAGGAAAGATGGGCCAAACTTTTTAGCAGGGCATGTTGTGATAGGAGAAGGGTTAACAGCTTTAAACTAAAAGAGAGATTTAAACTAGATATAAGGAAGAAAATTCTTACAATGAGGGTAGTGAGATGCTGGCCCAGGTTGCACAGAGAAGTGGTCAATGCCCCATCACTGGAAACATTCCAGGTCAGGTTGGAGGGGTCTCTGAGCCACCTGCTGAAGCTGAAGATGTCCCGAGAGAGGGCGGAGACATTGCAGGGGGATTGGACGAGATGGCCTTTAAAGGTCCATTCCCACCCAAACTACTGTCTGGTTCTATGAAGACCCGTCCCAGCCGGCGCTGTGCCCGCTCCGAGCGGCACCGCTCCTCCCCGGGGAACATGGCCTATACCGGATCGGGTGCCCCCCCCCCCGTGCTGCTCTGTGTCCCTTCGATTCCTCCGTGACCCCAGCACCGCGCGGGGCCTCCGGGAGCTGCACCCTGCCCCGCCCCTCCCACCAGCCAATGAGCGCCAGGGAGCTCCGGCCGACGGCCAATAGTAGCGCGGCGGCCGCCCCCCGCTTCCCGCCACCGCCCCTTATTTGAGGCGCGCCGCGGGGCCGCGCGTGGGCAGTGGTGGGATCGGCGTGCAGCCGAGTGGGGCGCAGGGGAAGGGGTGGCAGGCGCAGCCTCGCACCGCACCCCAGGGCGGCGTAAGCTGGGCGTTCCCGGGCGGTGGCACCTCCATGGAGGCTTTTCCCGGCGGTAAGCTGGAGCAGCACCGGCACCTGCCGGCCGTGGAGTGCCTGCCGGGCGCCCGCTACGGCGGCCGGAGTCACAGCGCCTGCGGGAACGTCTTCAACTCCTGGAACGACTACCTGGGGCTGGCCACCCTCATCACCAAGGCCGTGCGCCCCGGCAAGGGCTTCGGCGCCGAGCCCCCCTCGGTGGTAGTGGCGGCGGCCGTGCCGCCGGCCGAGGAGGAGGAGGAGGAGGAAGAAGAGGAGGAGGAGGAAGATGAGGCGGCGGGGCCGTACTTCGAGGGCGCGCTGGACTTGAGGGACCTGGACCTGTGCGGGCATCACCACCACCACCATCACAGCGAGAGCCTGCTGGAGGAACGCTTCGCCGATTTCAGCCCCTTCCCCGGTCGCGGCGGTGCCGCCGCCGCTGTGGTCTTCGACTGCTCGGGGGATCACCCGGGCCGGGAGGGCTCGCCCCACGCCTGGGGCGGCGTGGTGGTGGCGGGGCGGCTGCCGACCCACCCGCGGGCCGCCTCCCGCCTGCTCAAACCCGAG
>VXBJ01004731.1:856332-930577 GCA_013400055.1 Nycticryphes semicollaris
GTGGGGTGTGGGGGGGGTCCGGTTGGGTTATTCAGCGTGATTCTGCACCGTGGGGGCCGGGCGGGAGAGCTGTCGTCTTGCCTGTTAATTGCAGGGTGTTTAATTAGGGTGCAGTAGTCCGTGCTTCAGATCTTAAAGTAAACATCCGAGCGAATTTTCTTTGCTGGTCTTAAACCCAGGATGCAAATCATGATCAAACCTGCCCTCGGTTACTCGCTTGGTAATTAACATCTCCCCACCCTCCCCTGAAATCGCGGCATCCTACCTGGCAGGATGGGAGAGCAAGGCTGTGTCCCACGGTCACCCTTGGACCGTTCCAGCAGCGAGCGTGGACGGTCTGGCAGGTCTCTGTGTCTGATACGCGGCTGTGATCTGGGGTCTGAGAGGAGAAAGCACCGAGGTACTTGCTGGAAAACGTAAGGGCTCTGGGCTGAGGTGCAAACTGAGCCCTCTCTGCGGAAGGACAGGCAGTGAGTGTGGCAGAAAATAAGCTCCGATGTAGCTTGTGTTTGTGGTGGAGAACGGGGAGGTATTGGGATGCTTTTGGAGAGAAGAGACCTGTGCAAAGGAGGAAGCTCTGACAGTAGCAGAACGTTGGAAGGGGAGGTGACATGTTTTTAAGAGTTGAGAGAATGTGGCTTTAACTCACTGCAAGGTTGGGGAGGGGGGGACACCTCATGTGTTTAACAAATGTCCTTAACACTACATAGACCATGCAAAATGTAAGACCTGGAGCCCGGGTGATGGCAGTTCCTTGGTACCGAGTATCAGACAGGGCTATGTTGCTTTTAATCCTCAAGAGATCAGAAATGGCTTTTCTTGTGATTGGGAAGCAGGACAAGGAGCAGCAGCAGGTTTGTAGTTTGCTTAGCATCCCTCTGGAGCATAAAGGCGGGTGCCCAAGTCCTCGGTGCAGAGAGGGTTACACTGTAGATGGCTTTCCCAGCACCTGGGGCATGGAAGGGTGTTCTGTCTGTGAGGGTGGCCCTGCCAAAAGCAGGGAGGTGACAAGAGGCTTGTGCAGGAACTGCTGGGGCATCACCAGGAGGCTGAGAGATTAGATGGGTCCCAACAGAAGAAAGGGGGTTGGAGAGTGAGGGGTGACATCCGCTTGTGTGGATTCCTTTTGATCAAGCTGCTCAATGGGGAGGGAGATGGGGGCAGAAGGCGGCGGGGAACAGGACAGTGGAGAATGGAGTCAAAACATGCAGGGGAGGATGGCCCAGGGTTCGTTATTCATCACTGCTGTTGACTCACAGCTGCAGCAATTAGGAGGAAGAAACAGATTTTGTGTGGAAGTGTTCTCTTAAATCTTCATCACTTGGCTCCAAAGACGGCGTCAGGTCTAATTACCAAATGCAGTAGGGCATTTAAACAACACTTCATAGTGGCTGCAGCTACAATCTCCTCCTGCTGAGTACTAGTTGTGTATCGTCTCATTCTGTGGGCCTTGCACCATGGGCTCCACCGAGCTGTTAGAAGAGAGATGTGTTTGCTTTTGTGATGCCTGGTCCATGCAGATTCAATCCATATCTGCCACCTGTTAGAATCCAGCTCCAGTGCGATGCCATGGGAGGAGTTTTCTTCTGTACTTTTCTTACCTCCTTGTGGGAAGTTTGAAGATCAGTACGTGTTTTAATGTGGTTGACTGTTGCCGGACACAAAAAGCAAGAAAGATCTAAGAAAATCATTCTTGGGTGCTTTCCAAGGAGCAATCCTGGCAGGGCTGGCTGCGAGGTGCTCCTGGCAGTGCTGGGGGTGTGCCTGCCCCCCCCCTACCCTCCCCCCCCTGCTATACATTGAACTATTGCTTAGCCCCAGCCCAATTGCAACGCCAGGAAGTTCATCAGGACACCAGAAGATCCCCTGCCTTGAATGGTGCTGGGTTTTGCAGTGCCCGTTCCTTCCATCTGTGTCAGAGGAAAACTGCTGCATCCATGGCCTCTGCTGCTGCCTGTCGCTCCCGGCTCGTCTCTCCTCCTACGTGTCCCACAGCCTGTGCGCTCCAGGAGCTGCCTGTTGTAGCCACCACACGTCATTAGGCATCTCATCAAAGCCTGGGCAGGTAAAGGGGGTGGAGTGACAGATTCAGAAGAGCAGTTGGGAGGGGGGAAGGCAAGCCCTAACTGTTCCAGAGGGGAGATGACAGGAGTGAGAATCGGCAAAAGGCTCTTCTGTTACTTTACATCATCATTGAACGGGACAACGTGCCCTTTAAACTTCTGCAAGTCATCATTTTACAAAAAGTGAACCTTTAAGGACATTTGGGGGTTTTTGTTTGGTTTGAAGTAAGCTGCTGTGATTTCCTGTGCACCAGCACACTCCCTGTGGCACTGAGTAACCGGAAACGTGTTCCTTCTTGGTGACTCTGAAAAAGGTATTAGGATAGAAGCAACAGCTAGTGTGTACAGTGTTATTTTGATTCTTTAGATTACTGGAAGCAATTGACATTTGTAACTTAAATGCTAGGAACAGCAAATAGCATCATCTGGAAACAGCCCGGGTTGGAAGCTGTTTAAATGCTCCACAGAAGAGGTTTAAGAAAAGCCTGATATTTTAGTTGACTCTACAGGCATCTGCAAATCAAAAGATTACTACACTTGTTTAAACCAAATTTTATTTTATCTTTGGAGAACCACCTTATTACAGGGAAATATTCCCAGGGATGCAAGTGGTGGAATCTTTTCCATAGTGGTGTTTTGGTAAAAGGAACGAACACAAGAGTACTGGACAGCCTAGAATCATCCTCAGTTGATACTAGTCTTGGCTAAAAACAAGGTACTTGTCATTCAAAACTACTTTCAGGTGTGTAGGTAACTTGATGCAGCTGCAGTCAGGTCCGTCTTTAGGGAAAGTCCTGTCTGGACAGAGTGTGGTCAGTCTCACTGCTGACCCCAGTACTGCAGTAGCTGCTGTGGGACTCGACCATCACGGCTATAAAACGTCTTTCTTTCCCATAGATGTGCCAGTTTGACCCACCAAATATATAGGTTAACATAGACTGCAGACAGTCTGTTAACAGTTGCAGAGGGTGGAAGATAATTACTTCTCACTTGCCTGGAGTGTGGGCAGAGCAAAAGAGTGATGTCCTAAATCTTCAAATGTGGAAAAAAAACGTAGCAGAGGCAGTGACTGCCTTCCTGCCCAAGACTGGAAGGACAACGGAGCTCGAGTTGCAGCAAGGGACATCTTGATTAGCAAAAAGCAGTGGAATGGCTTGTGTGTTCTCCATCCTTCTGTAATTAAATGCATTAATAATTCTTTTTAAGAGCAGGACCAGACAAAGTGTAGATCACTGTAGATCTACCTGGTCCTGCCATGGCAAAATAGGAAGGCTCAGGTGCTCCTTGTGTGTCTACTTCTTGCAGTTCTGCAGTAAACTACCCAGAATGGCCTGAATAACAGGTACCTTTTGAATCTCGCTGCCCTTTGTGGTGCGGGCTCACACAATTTAACAGCACCTTCCAGTTACAGAAGGAAAACTTGCTTAAACATAACTGTTCCTGGCAGTGCCTGCAGCCCATGGATATTAAAACAATGACGATACATTTAATTTACAGCAAGCCAAGAGTCCCAGTACTCTTCCTGTCTGAGATTGCCACTAGCCCACCGGTGCTCCCCAACCTGCTCCTTATCCTCCTGGTGACCACACCAAGGTCACGACGTGTCCCGAGATGGCTGTGCCCAGCCTGGAGTGGCACCACTTCATTCACTGCCCCTGCCCTGCTCTGCCAGCTCTCCTAAAATACTCATTTTAGGGTATTTTTTAGAATGAAGGCACTTTGGAGAAAGTGTAATAGAAACATATATGCTCTACTTCTGCTGGGCAGCCTGGTGGCCCTGCCCACCAGCTGGGGGTCAGTCTGTTCCTGGAGTGGGAAACAAACCGGGCTGCCTGTACCTGATCGTCTGCCTCGCTCTGTTCTTGGGGATTTGTTTTAATTGAGCAACATTTGCAGCCGTTGAACCAGGAGCAGCCTCAAGTTCTGTCTTCTGAACACTGCCTGGGATAGTTGGTGTTCTTCTGAAGTTCACAGAAAAGTTAAGATGTTTAAGGGAACGTGAATCAAACAGCGAAGCTTGACACAGAATTCACCCAACTTCATCAGGTAACCAGACGTCACACTGGGGTGTCATTGCAGGAGCAGAAGCAGGATTTAGCTGCTGGACATGGATGTGGTCAGGGGTGGGGTTTGATCACCGTAGTTGGGGTTCCGTCTGAAAAAATAAAGCAGTAAAATAAACACTGGGGTGTCTGTAACACTCACATCTTGCTCATCTTTTCTCATGTGTTGGCATCATGATCTCTGTGTCCAGGACACAGATTTGGGAACAGCTTTAGTTGGAGCAATGATCACTAACATCCCTAATATTAAAATGGCTTTGTTTGGCTACGATTAAGTAACTGGAGGTATAACCACTTCTTACATCTTCCCAGTGACTGGAGAAGGGCAGATGTTGCATATAGCTTCAAACAAGGCCGAAAGAACCATCTGAGAAGCTACAGGCCCTGGGAAAACCACGGCAGAAGTCTTCTCTGAGTGTGTTTTTGGGCACATGCAGGAGAAGGCAACTGGGAACAGTCAGCATAGATTTACTGAGGGTAGATCTTGCCCAAGTCACCCGCCTTTTACAAAGTGACTTTGTAGACAAGGGAAGGAGCGATGGATGCTCTTTATCTCGACTTTTAGCTTTCAACAGTCTCACACAACGTTCTTGTGCCCAAGTTAGGATGTGACAGTGACAGGCTGAGGATGGCTCAGATGCCTCCATGGCCCTAGCAGGCATCAAGCTGAGCACAAGCAAGCAGATCTGAGTCTGCTTGAAGAGGACCACAGGCTGCAGATGGGAGAAGAGCATCCCTCTCTACGCCACACTCAGCAGACCTCATCTTGACTGCTGCATCCATTTCCAGGTCCCGTATCTGCCCACTACCAGGACATTGCCAAACTGAAGCAAGTTCAGGAGATGGCCAACAAGATGGTCATGGGCTGGAGCACCTGCCTGGGAGAAAAGGCTGAGGGAATAGGACTTGTTCAGCCTGGAGAAGGGAAGACTTTGGGGAGACCAACAGCACCATACAGAAGTTATCAGAGAAACAGTCAGGCTTTTACCAGCAGAGCATGAGCAGAAGGATGAGAGACCAACAGGTAGAAGCCAAAAAAGAGAGGGTTAAATTTCTTCGCTGTGGGAACGGTCAAAGACTGGAAGAGGTTGTCCAGAAAGGTTTTCACTGGAGAAACATTGTTCTGAGGAACACAGTCTGACTTCACTTGGAGCTCCAGTGGTCTCTTTCAACAGGCAAGATCCTGTAATCCTGTTACACTGAATGGAAGGACAGTAGATGATGAGCAGCAGCACCTACCACCCCAAATCCAGAAAGTGCTCCCTGGTGTCAGGTAGCTCCTGTGCCATAGTTCCATCCTTCACAGACCAGTATGAGGCACAAATGGTTTTGTTTGTTTAGGAAACACTACTGTTCTGAAGGAATTCTGTGACTCAACAAGCAACAAAGTGACTCCAAGAGGCTCCAAAGGCACAAAGATCTGGCCCTCAGCAATGCCGATGAGAACGAGTTTCTCCTGATAAGTGAACAGGACCTGGGAAGCTCAGAAGGACAGGAAAAGGCCAAGAGGAATATCACAACTAACCCACGTTAAAATTAAAGCAGGTTTCTCGGGAAGAAACCATCCCAGGTGTCCTCGCATTCTCCTTCAGCTGGCACAGGAGGAGGCATGGACACAGCAAAGAGATGTTCAACAGCTGCTCTGCATTAAGGAACATTGCAGGAAGTTACTAAAAAGTCAAGACACTGCAGCAGCTAATTCCTTAAGTTGTTTATTTATCATTGAAGAAACACACAGCAGCAAGTTCTGTGTTGGCTTCAGTATGACCAGGTAATTAATGGTCGTTACCGCACCCCAAAATTGAAGTCAACACAGCCATTACTACAAATCACTTTTTTGGAAGGGGGAAGAATTGACCCTGAAGACAAAGAATTGGGGGAAAGAGTCAACAATTTCTCCAAAACCACACATTTTAAATATGACAATATTATAAATCCTTTGAAAGGCATGAATTATCCAGTAATGGAAAAAGCGGTTGTGATATTGGCAACAGAAAATACATAGCCATATGCTTACTGAAACACTGAAACTGTAAAAGCTGCAAGTTTTGTGGTCGTACACCACAGCAGATACTGTTCATGGGAACAATGACCAAAGGCCAAAAGGCCTCCCAGGCAGTATGTTTTCAAGTAAACCTTCACAAAATATCCCAGTGTAGCTAGTGCTCATCACGTTTATTGTATTTAATTCTAATTTAAACAACTTCCTGAATTTAGACAGCGATAAAATACGTCTCTCGGAAACCACCTGCCCTCAGAGATACCTGTGTCAAAGAGGGCTTTTATATTTTTCAGCTAATTATGGAAATTGATTCAGCTCTGCTTTTTCAATAATTCCACTGTGTGAAGAGAAGTGTTTTCAAATGCATGTTCTGTAACAATAACACCCCATTCCAAATTAAGAAAGACTAAAAATAAAAAGGTCAGCCTGTTTTGGTGCAAGATAGAAGTATTACTCAAGACAGCTGTTGGGCTTGCTTCTTTTTATTTTAGCAACAAATGACCCATGAAATAAACATAATTTGAAATTTCAAAAACTAGCATTCAATTTCCAACCTTCTGCTGTGAGTTTTGTGCATGATCAATCTATATGAGTAAGTAATTCAAGCTCATGCTTTCATGTTACCTCAAAACATTTGTTAAAGAATTCCAATTCAGAATGTTTATAAGCACAAATATAATCCGTGGATTCGATCAAATCAAAGCTAAAACACTGGTTAAACTCCGTGATTTTTCACTTAACGTCGTACAGTGGTCCACCCTTCTTCATCTGTCTCATTTTTAGTGCGGCGAATGGGCTCACGCTCCTTTTCTGTTTTCCAGGAGCCCTTCTCCTTCTCCCCATCTCTCTCTCGATCCTTTGATGCTGCTGGAGGAGCAGATGCTGGAGAAGCAGCAGGAGCCGGAGCTGATCGCCGAACGGTTTCACGTTCTTCTCCACGGTCCTCTCTCCGGTCATCGGCACGTCGCCAGGAGCTTGCTGCAAACAGAGAGAGACAATACACCAACCTTTGTCATGCTCCAGCTGCAGCCTGCGAGAGTTCAAACAAATATGCCTGGCCCTGAAAGACTGATTTACCAGTTCTCAGTCTTGCCAAGAGGGAATATGACAATGATGGCCAAATGCATAGCTTAATTTCATAGTGAAGGAACAGCCAGGAACTACTCAAGCCTCTTTTCAGACTCCGGATTGTTTTGAGCGACCCAAGTGTCATCTTTAAAACACAGTAGCTGTAATAAGAATGTTCTATTGATGTACATGGGTTTATGATGGAAAATATATTCTTATATTGCTATCAGAATTAAAAGCACAAAAGTGTCTTCTTAGAAATGATTGAACACTGACAAGAGAAAAATCCTAACTTAAAAACACTTGTGGAAAATGTTTAGGTGTTCATTGTCTCAAAAGACAGGAAATTACTCTGCAGCCTACTGAAGAGAAAATTCAGAAAAACAGGAATTCTTTGCTGTGAGGGTGGTGAGATCCTGGCCCAGGTTGCCCAGAGAAGCTGTGGCTGCCCCATCCCTGGAGGGGTTCAAGGCCAGGCTGGATGGGGCTTGGAGCAACCTGGTCTGGTGGGAGGTGTCCCTGCCCAGGGCAGGGGGGTTGGAACAAGATGATCTTTAAGGTGCCTTCCAACCCAAACCGTTCTATGATTTTATGAAATTAGAGGTACAAATGGTACTAGGCTACACTATTCCACTGGTAACAGCATTCACTATCCTTTAGTATGTGAAAAATTGTTCCTTTCCACAAAAAAGGATGTTAAGAATTGTACCCCAGCTGTGAGTGAATAAAGCTGTGTCAGATCCCAAAACTTCTTGATATACTAAGAACATTAAATCTCCACAGTGAGAAGCATCAGCCTGTCCGCCAATAGAATCCCGTATGACATTCTCCATTCCGGTCTGCTCCCTGAGACACCCCCGACAGCACCTTCCCCTCTCCAGGGCAGGGACCCAACAGGACTCTGAACCTGAGGATGCCAGAACTGGCAGACGTGGGGTCTCAGGCTAAATCTACTTGTCCTCACTGTGTTTTCAGAACACAGCAGAGGATTAATAAATGTACAAAATTAAAACAGGGTAAGGTATGTAATTAAAATAGGTTATTCATCAAAATCAGTACCCGCTAATAGTATGAAACCCACAAGGCCTTGTTTGGAAACATTTCCCTCACATTTTAATGGTCTTAAGAAATGAGCCAGAAATTACTTTCTGGGGCATCTACCTTGATAATTTAAGTACAAGAATTTGCCCTGAATATAATCCCACAATGACAACTGTGTACTAAAAATGGTACCCCTCTACTGCAGATGTCAAACACTACTATGATAGAAGAGTACAACTGAAAAAGGTACGATTCAAGGAAAAATTCTCAATTACACTAAACCTCCTTTCTATTACTTGGTTTATGCTAAGAGAGTTTTAGTGGCTGAGAATATATTTCCATTTTGTCACATCCTAGCACCGCCAAGGCCCTAGAATGAATGTAAGCCTTTCAGAACACTAAAATAAACGTACATTCTTCCCGGTCAGATCTGAGGGGTGGTCCTCGTCTGAGGGGTGGATCTCTGTCATCAGCACGTCGATCTCTCATGTCACGACCACCTCTATCCCATTCTTCACGACGACTTGAATCTCTCCAACTAGAAGTCTCCTCAGCTGGGCCTCTTCTCCAACCAGCGTCATCCCTTTTGCCATTCAAAACATAAAAAAAAAAGACTAAACATTACGATTTTACCTTTACTATGGAAAGAAGCAATAACAAATCACAACACAGATCTTTTCAGGCCCAGGGAGTGTCCATTTAACACACTGGCACACTTCCAAACTTTTTTTGTTCTTCTGGACCCTTATATGAAATTCTTTTGATAACAGGATGAAAAAAAAAACAAAAACCCAAAGCAGTAAAGCATTTTTATTTTGGGATTCCTTCCGTAAACAGTTGCCATCGTCTTAAAAATAACAAATCAAAAAGCCCCCAAAATGCCACTACCCATTTACTGTCTTCAAGTGCTTGCTTTCATACAAACCAACCGCTGTTCCTTTCACAGGGCGATGTCACATTCTTTCTTTATCAGCAGGGCACCTTTTTTTTTTTTTTTTTTTTTTTTTTTTAAGCAGAAACATTATAGAAGTATCTAAACAGAGAAGTCAAACCTGGGACGCCTGAAACGATCATCTCGATCAAAATCTCTGTCTCTGTCAAATTCACGGTCTTTCTCATTTTCATCACGGTCTTTGTCTCTATCCCACTCGCGGTCTCCTGGAGGCCTGGAGTCTCTGGGAGGCCCCCAGCTGTCCTCTCGAGCCTTTTCTCTTTCTCTCCATCCCCCTGTAAGAAAGAAACAGAGCCAAAGGAATTTGTAACTGACCTCCGATCCCTCGGTGGACAAAGAAGCCTTTACTTCCCTCACAGAAATTGGTTCTTCAAGTTTTGCTCCCTGAGGATCCAACTCAAGATGCTTGTAAAAAGCACGCACATGGAGTGGGAGCCAAGACAAAACACTGTAGAAACTGCTTAAAATGAAGATATAAATATATACCTCATATATGGGGACTGCCTCCCTGGGGCCATTTACCAGAGCTGACTACAGCTTGCAGTTTTCAGTCAGAAACGACAAACTCTTCCAAGTCTTGCACAAAACTAGAAGTGAAAGGGGGTAGCTCACACAGCAGATTCCTTTGTGAACATCTCCAAGTGAGAAGACTTTAGGCAAGCAAATTTTTATTGAACATATACAACTTTTTAAATCACGGCTTTTAAAATCCAACTACCATTTACAGTGCAGCCTGCAATACTGCTCAGTTATTTGCGAATGGGAGTTCTTTTATTACGCAGCCTGCTTTTTCTTTGAATAGGAAAAATGTGAAGGTTTATTGGAGTGCAAGTATCGAGATTTAAGAAAGCTTTGCTGCAGGTTTGGATTACAGAATTAGTGTCAACTTTATAAAGTTGATGTGGCACATAAATCTGAATAAAAGAACCATGGCATCAAAATAATATCTAACATTTAAACATCATCAACAGTTCTGAAAATAATTCAAAACTGTTGTAGTAGTCACCATCCACAGGGATTTAAGATTAGAAACAAACTGTACAAGATAATTCCGATTGTGCCTTGGAAGGTCACCTGGTCCAAGCTCCTGCTCAGAAATATAGACACAAATGCAAAAAAAGGAATGGTAAAAACAGGAATATCTTTGTACATGTAAAAAAAGCTTATCAAAACCAGACCCATTTGAATGATGCATCAAAATCCTCTGTAGAAGGAGGTTAATTTCAGAAATATTGAGGGGGTAAGGAATGAGACCGAAGTGTTGCAACCTAGTGAGAACGTTTATCTCCCATCACAGTATTCTACTGGTGTGTTTTTTCTCTGCACGTCAATAAATCACCAGCAGTACTATGGGACCTTTAGCTACTTTCCAGGCAACCAATGCTGCATCTTTCTCTTTTTTTAGTTCAACCAAATTAAAAGGTTTAATTATACTAACTAAAGGAGTGTCCAGATTAGCCAAATTAATCCAGACATATTCAGAGTTGATTCTCCCATCTCTGACATCACGTACATTATATTCAATATGTACTAGGTTTAACAGACACTTTGGAGGTTAGATTATTATGTTTTTATATATTTTTACCTGGTTTACCAAACGGTCTCCAAGGACCTGGCCTTGAATCATCACTGCTACGCCACGGACCCCTGTCATCATCTCGTCTGGAGAGCCTGTCATCATCTGCACTACGCCACGGTCCCCTGTCAT
The DNA here is from genome assembly GCA_013400055.1 of Nycticryphes semicollaris. Taxonomy (NCBI): domain Eukaryota; kingdom Metazoa; phylum Chordata; class Aves; order Charadriiformes; family Rostratulidae; genus Nycticryphes; species Nycticryphes semicollaris. Next base: position 867,230 of record VXBJ01004731.1, read on the forward strand.
CATCACGCCTTGACATCCTGTCGTCATCCATCCCTCGCCTGGGACCTCTGTCGTCATCTGCTGCACGCCAGCTGCCCCGGTCATCATCCAGTCCACGCCTGGGTGGCCTGTCATCATCCAAAGCCCGTCTGGGCGGCCTGTCGTCATCCAATCCACGCCTGGGTCCTCTGTCGTCATCTGCAGCCCGCCAGCTTCCTCTGTCGTCATCCAATCCACGCCTGGGCGGCCTGTCATCATCTGCAGCCCGCCAGCTCCCTCTATCATCATCCAAACCACGTCTGGGCGGCCTGTCGTCATCCAATCCACGTCTGGGAGGCCTGTCCTCGTCCCCTTCACGCCTAGGTGGCCTGTCCTCTGATGATTCCAAGGAACGTTCCTTTTCTTCTGCAGCACCACGTCGTGGCAGATCATCCCCTCGCCGGGGTAAATCATCCCCTCGCCGGGGCAGATCATCCCCTCGCCGGAAAGGTCTGTCATCATCTCTGGCTTCTCCTCGACGCCAATCTCTGTAAAATCACAGGCCATGAGCAAAAATGTAGAAACTAACATCCAGAAAAGCTTAACATATCAGATCCACATCATCAACCCCCTCAAGGCCATTTCTGAATGTATGCCCTTGATGTGTGGTTGCAAACACATTTACAGATCTTGCAGTTTTCAAATGCACAAGTTCTCATTGCCTTCACTGCTATGGAAAAGTGCTCATCACCATCCTTACAGCTTCAGTAAAAACTGAATGGCTTATTACCTCCTTCAACACTACAGTTTGAAGGGGGTAACTACAGACCCTTGCCAGTTGTCTGCTGCAACACAACCAAGAAGAGGTTTGACTTGTACACCAAGCCTCAACTGACAAGCTCAAGCTAGGTCTCAAAGAACCAGTCTTAGAAAACCCACAGCCATCAAGCAGGTATTCCCTTTTCCACACACAGGCCAATCCCTATTTTCGTATGCTTTGGCACAATTTTGGCCCAACAGATGGGCAATACATTCCCCGACATGCATCCATAACTGAATACGGCAGGACAACACAGTCAACTCATGACTCAATCCACTGCTGCTCCCTGACAGCAAGCAGGGAGCCAGGCTCTGGCCGGTCACCAGGGCTTGCTCGGACTCTCCTTACTAGGACAGACATGGGAAGGACAGTATTGGCAAGAATTTTCCCTGGGTTACTGAGTGATCAGTTCATCTTTGAAACACATTTGGATTTGTAACACCGAAAATACCTGAGACTGCTGGGCCTTCTCTGGACAGAGCATTTAGTTTAACGTTTACAGATTTTCCAAATATTTTTAGACCATAAACCTTGGCTTTGCCAACAGATTCATTTGTTTATTTCAAGAAATTAACCTTCCTGAATTAATTCCTCAGCAATAAAAAGAAACAAGCAATAGTACATGACCGAGCAGTACCGGTACCTGCTTCTGAGCAAGAGAAGGGAAACTGCATTAAGTTGAATCTCATGTATTTAAAAAAAGAAACCACAAAGCAACAACAAATCAAACAACCCCCCCCACAGTTGTAGAAATCTATGCTGCTAAAACCTGAACAAAAGAACACCAATGACTTGCTACAAAACCAGAGGGGTAGGACTCCAAGAGGTGAGAACAAAGAGGTAACAGTTTGTGACAACTCTGTATCACAAGAATTTTGAGGAATTGTGAGCAGCCTATTTCCTAGTTTTGGGAGAATAAGGGAGAATGTAATTACCATTGAGCTCTGAGATAAAGACAAGACTGGCACCTTCTATTTAGGCTCAAATTGGATGATCTTCTCCTTTGAAAAATCCAATTGTTTTGACGTAGAAGATGTAGAGAAACAATGATAAAGTTCAAATGAACAAGTATTTCACTCATTCATACTTGGATACCCTTTCAAGGATTAAGGATTTTTAAATCTATTTTTAAACTATTGCTACTCTAATTCTACAACTATTAGTTGCAGGTGAAATTATACCTCTTGTTTTTACATGTTTTTCCTCTTTTGACAAGTTTAGTGCTCATATTTCAGCTTATTTCAGCTTTCATTAACTGAAATTAATAGTCAAACAGCATCTGATAAATGAGTAAGAACAGCAAGATGCATGAATATTCTGAGTATTAGTGAATGGCAGCTGCTGCTACTAATGCAATCCAGTTTCTATTATAGAAGCCATTTTTCTGTACCTTCTAAAAACCTTACACACAGATTTCCCAAGAGCTGAAAACATGCAGACAGCTTCACTAAATGATGCTGGAATTTGGTGGCAAAGTTCACACTACAGTGTCTACCCCGTTACAGGTTTATAACTATTTCTTCTCATCTTTTAATTCAGGCACAAACAACAGAGACATAAAATAGAGGTGAACTCCCCTTTTCTGAGCATTTTGGCTTTTTTAATGTTTCTTGACAATAAGCACATAAGCATTTTTTGATCCTTTGGGACAGCACTCTCTGGCAGCAATAACTTTCATGAGCTGTGCTAATTATGACAGCCTGCAGCTCTGCCCTGTCACTTCCAGTGAATACCAGGTCTATATTGGTTGGCATTTCACTGTTTCAACGAGCAAGCGTCCACTTAACACATTTGTATCCAACACGTTCTCACGTTAGCATTAAAATCCAACTGAAGGCAGACGAGGGGTTAGGAAAGAACGCAAAATTGCACCTTTCTTCTGCAGTTATGTCTGACCATAATCACTTTTACTTTGCTATTTCTTAAGTTCAGCAAAAAGAAAGTAATTGAAATATTGCTTTACTTAAAATGCCATCAAGACACTAATTTTGACAGCTACCAGTATTTCCTTTTAGTAGTCCTCAGTATGTATCTTACAGTGAAGACAGAAGGGAAATTTTACCAGACATGCTACATAATAATCCAAAGGATGCTGTCCTCAAAAGTAAAATTACTGTTAAGAAAATTGGTTCTGTTCTACCTCAAACCAGGACAGATGCCCAATTTTAACTCCGTAGTCATTTGGCTCAGTTTCTACAACAGTTGAATGAGAAATTACTGAGACAAGAATTATTCAGAAAAACTCTATGCTATAGTGATTCAAAAATTAATATGGATCACCTGGATAACACTGTTGTGGGAAAAAAAAAAAAAACACATCACATTGAATCATACACATAGATGCATTAAACAGTCCTGCAATATGTTAACAGTTAAAGGCTTCACCCAGGAATTACATCCAATTTTTGATTTTGCAATTCACAAGGGAGTGGATCGCTACCAGGAATGGCAACACAGCTTTTAAGGAAAGACTGAAAGCCTGTATTTTGTTTATTGAAAGATCATACTCTTTTCATATATTCTTATTTCATATAAGAAATTACTGCAGGGAAATAGTAAATTAATTTACTTCCACTGGAGTCAAGAGTAAGCTGTAAGGGATTTAAATTGCTGCACTGGAAATTAAGTTTAGACATTTATAAAAATCTACCCAGCTGGAAGGCTAATTAAGCAATGGAACATACTGTCAACTGGAACAAGCAGTAGTATCTCCATCAACACAAGCCTTTAAGAACAGAGATGTGCACCACCAGAAATATGTTAGGTACAGCTCATCCTGTTGTGGAGCAGAAGGATGGACAAATGTTAAAGATCTCATTTTCTACAACTGTGGAACCTACAACTTTGTTATTAGTGAATATATCCAAACCCCAATAAATAGATAGATGTGAACAAGCTGCCTTTTTTTTTTTTCCAAATTGCAGAGTACCTTCAGTATACTCTAAGGCTCTTCCTTCAGGAATACTTCCTTCTCTGTTCAATACAGTCTTTCAGAACTGTTTTAGTTTATGGCACGTATTTTCTCCTCTGTGACTCACTCTGAACTGGAACGGTTTAAGCCCCTGAATTTTTACTTTACTCTCCCTATATATTACTGTCAGTTTCCTAAATGAAAAATGTCAAACAGTTTCATCATCTAGGAATGCTGCACTTGTTTGTCATCCTTCCCCATTATGTACTTATACAGCTGGCACCACTGTCTGAGTAGGCCAGAAATTTTTCATTTAAAAAAGAGAAACCAAATAGGAACTTGTTTATCCTGTGCAGAAGGTGTCTGGTAGCTTTCACATAGCTAAGCTAAATAAAACAGCAATGTTAACTGAATGCAGTTCCAAGATAATACCTCTCTCTCATTCTGACATCTTTACAAAGCAATTTTTTAATAGAAAGTAACTCTCGAAGATGTAAAGGCATGAGATATTACACAGTTAATGCCGTTTTAGCAGTAGCAATAAGAAAGGAACCTAATCATTTAGAGCCCTGTACAACTGGTGCTCAGTAACCCAATGATTACCTTTCCACTGGTGCGCGTCGCCACTCAGATTCTGTCTCACCACCTCTTCTCCAGGAGCTTTCAGACTCCCTGTCGCCCCAACGAGATTCCTGTGTATCAGAAGAAATTAGTGACATTCTTTCTGAATACTTTAAAATTGAGATTTTCAACTCCTTCCAAAGCCTACTAGATCATTAAAAGCTCCCTTGTTACACTGTAGAGAATACTGAACTATCAGATGTTCGTATAACTTGAGTGTGGTCTTAACTGACTAACTTCATTGCTTCTGGCAAAGTCTGAAAACAGAGTATAATTCCTTTGTGCTACATACTTTTCTGGTAGGGCAGGATATATGGAAATACACTAAAAAGTTTATGAGCAAGTGTATGAGCGATAGATACAGTGAGCCATAGCTACCATCTGTTGACACAAAACAGAGGTCCTAACAGTTTCACTTTCCTATTGCTTAAGGAATTCAAACACCTCTTTGTTTTTGTGCTGTCTAATCAGCTCAGATAATTTAACGGAACAAACTGAAACTCCCTGTAGCAGAGACCATTTTGTCCTGGGAACCTCCATGCACACAACAGGTGAGGTATCTGTGACTCACAGGTTGGTCAGATGCAGGGCAGAGCAATAATTTCTTTTATTTATTTATTTATTTAAATAAAAGTAAAATGTCTCTCCCATTGCTGGAAAAAGACAAACATTTATACCATTCCTAACACAGCTGATTATTCCTTAATTCTACCACAAGAAGCAAATTAGGTAAACCATAATCACACCATCTCTTTATAGAAGTGTATTCCCTTTTTAAACCGCTCTTTGAAAAGTGTTTTTATTTGTCAAAGTCTAATTCACTACAATATGGTGAAATGAACAGTCTGTGCAAGCTCTTGCACATCCACTGGTTCATAAGCATCTACTTAAATGCTTTTGAAATGACCCCACCAACCCGGCGTAAGCAAAGAAAGAATCCCAAAACTGCAAATGTCGTTTTTCAAGCAGTACAGATCTCTCAGACCCTGACCCAGCTTCTCCATATACTCAAGTGCCCATGGCCAGGAGTACCACTTATGGGAAAAAAAGCAGTGATGATTATTTTCCTGATGGACTATTGAAACGATTCATCCATGCTCTGATCACTTACTCAACGAAACCTGCATTGAACAAAGACAATAGCTATGGTAGATGAAATTTAAAACTAGTTCTCTAATTGGCAAGTTCTGAAAAAGCAGGAGTGCAGAAGGTTCATGGTACTCAGTCACATTCTTTTAAAACATTAAACATTTATTTACAAATACCTTTCACTTTGTTTCCTGTTGGACTTTGTTAATGATTTTCCCCAATGCTTACATTTGAGGTTGCACTCACCTTTCGTTTTTATGTTTTATGTAATTGCACGTTTCTTATAAAATACAAAACTATGCTTTATGTTCAGTCTTAAGATTTTCCTTCAATATCTACTCCTCTATTCCTGACTTTGGCATGAGTCACTACGCTTGCTTCCAATGAAGCTTTCCTCCTTTTGCATGAAAGAAAATTTTATTCAATACTCTTTTTAGTCTTTATTAAACAGCTCAGGTATCTTAGTAGTTTCTTTATTTCACGTTATTATTGAGCTACAGATTCCAGATCCTGACAGTGAGCTGAAACTAAGTGACAATTTCTTAACTACTACATTAGCCATTTATGCTACAACTAAAAAATAATAATTAATATTAACCCATGATTTTTGAATGCTACCATCTTCTTTGAAATAATCTGCAGCAGAAGCAGCAGTCAAAAAGAAACCAGACCTGTAGGTATTACCCACCTTTCTTGAAAATGGGTCATCCAGACCTCTCCTTTCTTCTTCTCGACGACGCTCTCTTTCTTCTATCTCCATTTCTCTCTGACGTTTTTTCTTCTCCAGTTCTTCCAGTTTTTTGACACGCTCCTGGTACTCGCGCTGTTCCTGCTCACGTTTCTCACGCTCAATGCGCTCCTTCTCCTCACGCTCTGGAGCCACAAACATAAACAGAACGTCTTACCAATTCGAATTCCATTACTTTGCTGTATCCACAGAAGGGTAACAAAACAGTCGCTCTCCTTTGACTCCTTATTAAAAAAAATAATAACAATCCAAGCATTTCACAGGATGCATGATGCATTTTGCATTTTACTAACCACAGAATCTTCTTTCTGGAAATTTCCTATAGTCAAAAGCCATAGGAACCCTGAAACATCCATTACTATGACATTTTGAACAGTAGCTAGTGAGAAAGAAAAGGTTCCAATACTCATACACTAGTTCAATGTACAGATCACAAATGTGCCAGCTAAAATAGCAGTAACTACCTTGGCACAGCAGAGGATCCCTTCCTTAGAAAAGGTCAAACCAAAAAGCCAGCTGTCAGTGTCAGCAATCTGATATTCAGGACTGCTTGGGTTTTGTTTGTTTGGGTTTGGTTGGTGCTGGTCTCTCCTCACAGGTAGTTAGCGACAGATCAAGAGGGAATGGCTTCAAGCTGCAACAGGGTAGGTTCAGACTGAATATTAGGAAAGAATTTTTCCCAGAAAGAGTGGTCAGACCCTGGAATAGGCTGCCCAGGGAGAGGGTTGAGTCCCCACCCCTGGATATGTTGAAGAATTGTTTAGATGTGGTGTTGGGGAATATGGTGTAGGGGACAACTTCGTAAACTAGGGCTGACAGTTGGACTCGATGATCCCAAGGGTCTTTTCCAACCTGAATGATTCCATGATTCTGTTGTGGGATTATGAACTCTATAGATATACAAACTCTTCATCCACAAATTGACAAGTAGAACAGAAATTTCCCTTAGAGGATGCCTTCATTTCTTCTCTTCTAAGGCCTTGAGGCAGGCTACCAGACAAAGCAAAGTGTGTGAGTCACGATTCTTGAGTTCTTGATCTGACACCAGTGTTCCCTTTCCATTCTCTTTAAGTTGTGCACAGACAAGTAGTCAGAACTTAAACTAAACAAGAAGTCGAGACTTCGGTTTTAGTCATTAGCCTTTCTTACTTTGTCTCCTCCTCTATTCATGTGTGGGAGAAGGGGAGGGCAGTAAACATTCACTTGCTTTCTTTTTCCCTTCCTCCCATAAAGCTTTACCTTCAACTCTGTTGTACACAGCAGCATTCAGAAGGTGCATTAGGTAACATGGAATGGTAGATTTGTCTAAGAGCAACAAGAGCCTTCACCACTGACTGCAAGTGAAAAGAGTTCCTCCAATATAGTGAAACAGGGAAACCAGAAGTTAGCTGTGTACACAACTGGAATAGGTCAAGGACACAAAGGATAAAATAGTCACATTCTTGATTATACCTTTAAGCAGCTGCTCTTCTCGTAATCTTTGTTCTTCCTCCTCCTTTTCTCTGTAATAAGTAATGCGTCTCTCTTCTTTGCGTTGTTTCTTCCGTTCCTCCAAACGATTGCGCCTCTCTTCTGCCAACCGCTCTTGGAACTGCTTGAGTTTATCCTGAAATACACAGAATACACATGGAAACACCAGAACTGTAATGTTTAAGAGCTAGACAGTTACACAGATTGCGAAATAAAGCTGCAGGGAAACGCAAAACAACTGCAACATACTCACTTTGCACCACTGAAAAGCAACTACCTGTTTGCCATTTCAGCCTTTTCTGCAGTAACTTTTGCATAAGGGAACAAAATCCTACTTAGAAGGCAATCAGCTTGCACAATTTTAGTCCTTTTATCTGCTTTTCGGATTACCTGAATAATAATTTACTTGTATCTAAACTACATTACCTAAAATTACCTATATTGTTCCAAAGAATCATATGCAGTTACTTATTTTAATATAATAATATTTGCCTTTTTTTCCCAATCAGTTCTTACTGCAACATAGCCAAATAATCAAAGCTATAAACAGCCTCAGCAAATGTAGAATTTTAAAAATATAGAGCAAGAAACAAAGGCACAGTTCATTCCCTGCCTGCAGAGTCTAATTTGTTACTAAATTTTGCAACAAAAAAACCCATAACTTGAAGTTCCAAATACTCAGGCTATCAAAATAATTTCCAGATTCAAACAAAAAAGATTCAGAAAAACAACAGACAAGTACTTCTGTCTATTTCTCAGCTTTGATATTATTGCCAGCATTATTCCATCCTTGTACAAACACAGCTGGCTGCTCATATGCTACCCAATGATCTCTTACTAATAGCTGCATTGAAATAAATAATTTATCTTTTATTTTCCATATAAGCTATTCCAGAAGCTGTCAAAAATTTTAAGTGATAGTATCTAAGAATTGGTGAAAGAATATTTCCTTTTTTTAAAAGTCAAAGCAGAAATAAGCAATTCCAGAATTCTGAGCCATTCTATACATTAGTTTGTTTCTAGATTTCATGAAGAATCCCTGGTCACATGTTTACTTTCTCACTTCAGGGGAGTACTTTACCACAATACCGTATCTCCTGTACCTCATAAACTGTTCGTCGTGATGCTTTGAGCCTGGCTTCAAATAAGTCTCTATCCTCCAACATCCTTGAGAGTCTGTTCTTATGCTCAAGGGCCTTCTCGCGCTCCAACTGCAAAGTGGTGATCTAAAAAAGAGACAATATAAGAAGTAATACAATGTAAAATTAACTATAGATTTGCCTTCAATCTATCTAAGCCACTCAAATTATTTTTTCTTCTTTCAGATCATGGACAAAAGATACTGCAGTCTGCTAGCACAATGCAATAGTGAATCTAACACTTCATTCTTCACTGTTAATGGATTTTATCATCTGAACAAAAAAGTCTTACCCTTTCTTCTTCCTGTTGCTCCCACAGCTCCATATCATGAACTCTTTGCTCCTCATATGCAGTCTTTATTAAAGGAATTTCTTCCAAGCGCTTCGCTCTTTCAAAATAGTCAATCTAAACAGAGAGAACACACCTTTAGCATGCCTACACAAAGACCAAATCTGGAAGACTCAGTCTTCAGCATCCCCCAAAGAAAATCCTAGTATCTGGAGACTTGTCCATTATATCTGATATATTATTGTTATGTAAGAACAACCATCGAGAATTCTTGTTGGCCTCTCAAACTCCCAGTTCAATCACATCGTTTTTGAGATAGACTTGAACTACACACGGCGCTCAAGATGCAGAACCACCAAGTTCTAATCATTGACCGTGTTCAGTTTGGAGCCCATCACTTAATACGTAAAGCTAAAGACTGAGGGATTTTCTTCCTCCCGTTTCACTACACGAGGTATTTTATATCTATGTGAACTGAACTTCATTCAAAAACTTTCACCCCACAGTTGGTAAGTTTTCTTTGGTGAAGAACTTTGTAAATAGCTTTTTGGAAAAATCCAACTCTGTTACACCAACCACACCACCCTTATTCCTATGCTTGTTCTGGGAGCTTCAAGAGGAAGCCTCAACTTGCAATTCTTTTATAAAAGCTCTGCTGCCCTTTCTGGGTAGATCATGTTTACCCAGGTAACTACCAATTCTACTGCCCAATATGAGCATCATGCTGAGAAGCCTGCAGCATAAAACATCCTCAGAGGAACCTTTTTATGTAACTTCATAATTTCTGGTATCAAGTCAGTTTCAAGTGAACTGAATTACCAACTCTATCACATAACCTCTCAAGTCCTGGGTGAGTTTCACCTTGCCCAGGTTGTATTTCTGTTTACTATGACAATGTGTTCCTCGCACTTCTAGTCACCCAAGCTTCAGGGAGATCCTACTCTGCCACCTAGAAGGGCTCTAGTAGTGGCATTTCCCGTTTCAGTAAGGACTAATACAATTAATTAAATTCAGTTTCTCTGTAATAGCCTCACCTTCTGTGAACATTTAATTTTCTCTGAACATTTTCCAATTACAAGTCTTGCAAACTAAGACTCAGTTCACATTCAGCTTAAGGGTCCATTTTCAAATCAATTCCATTAATTAGAACAGAGTGCACTGATACTAGAAACTCAGTTTTTAAGCCATTTACCTTTTTTTAGTTTGAAACAATAGCTTTTTCAACACCAATATTATATATGTATATAGGAGTTCATAAAGCATTGTATAGACATGGTTTTCTACCCTTCCCACTTTGTACCTTTTTCTCCTGATTCTTCAGACGTTCCTGAAGTTCCTTCTTTTCTTTTTCAAGTTGCTCAACTTGTTTAGCCATAATGAAGTCAGGATCCAATTCTTCAAGATCCTACAACAGGTACAGTTATCAATACAAAACAAGTATTTTTCTATTATGAATGTTATTTATTTACATTTCTCTGCAGTTTTCCCCTTAACATTTAAACTAATTTGCTTCACAAACATTCTCAGTTTCTTTTCTGAGTAACTTGTATTTATTTTTAAAAACCCTCTAAAGCATTTTTATGTTGATTTTCAATCGAGACAGTCCAGGTACTACAAAAATTGGATCTGCAGGTCTATTTTATATTTCAGATACTGTTCAAGCAACAAGGGAGGGTGTGGGGGGAAACCAAACAGCTGAGCTTAATTCCTCCAGTTAAAAAAGGTCCTATCCAAACTCAGAATTAAGGTTTACTTGCACTGTTGAGCAAATTAAGTAAGTGTCAAACTATCTCATTTTTAAGAGAGGCTGTTTATAAACTGTTATGTGTTACGGTATAAAACTAGTAAGAACATGAAATTCAGGAAGCCTAGCAATCTAACACCAAAAGCATGAAAAAAAAAAGCTCAAAACTTGAAAAATAAGTTGTCTACCTCAATATCAATATCTTTAAATGCTTTGGCTCCCAATTCAGTCTTCTTAATCTGCTCCAAGCGCTCACGAACGGTCTTCTTTTTGATTTGTTCATGCTCTTGCAGGATACGCTCCTTCTCTCTTTCCTTTGCCTCCTGGCGCAGTCTCTCCTCTTCAGCTTTCCGCACTTTTTGTAATTCTGCTTCACGTTGTTCCAGTTCTTCTTTTTCACGCTGAATGTTTAAGCTTTCAAGGCGCTCTTTCCTTTCCTCTATAGTTTGACGACGCGCAAGAATACGCTGATGCTCCTTCCTTGAATTTTTTAGGAAGGCAGTGACTGCCTGCTGATGCTGTTCTTCCTTCTCTTGCTGAATTAAAATGAAGGATAATACAATGCTGTAAGTAGAGTCTCGTTAAAAAGGCAAAAAATATAGCAAATACTTCTTAAAGAAATCTCCAGGTTAGTTTTATTCTCCACACTTGCCAACTGCATGTAAATATGACTGTAATGGCAAATTTAGACACTCAGCCAAGTGGAATAACAAGACAATACCAACTGACCAGAACCACTTGCTAATGGAGAAGGTTGTCTCTATCAGGTAATATTCCACGATACATCTTAGGTATGATATTTTCACACTTTTCTCTGTCCAAAAATACTGCACACCCACGTGTTAGTGATATTTAAGACTAACTGAAAGTGGGGTGGGGGGTCAATCTTGTCTATCTCTACACGTGTTAGCAAGTATAGCACCACCTGTGCTGCGTTTCACCAAAGCTCCCTTGTTTTTAAAGTTGGGGTTTTTCCCAAACACACCAACATGAGAGAAAAATATCCTAACTGACATAAAGCACTGTATGTGAGATGATAAAAAAACTGGTGGCTGTCTCTCAACAATTTAGGTATAAACACTGTATATAAAACCATTTTAATTAAATAATGAAAAGGACCAGATTTCTAGACACTAGCATATAGGTTATTCTCTAAGATTCTTTAAGCTTCCTTCTAACAAGCCCAGCGTTCTCCAGAGAACCTACACAGTTCTCTGTGGAGATTCCTGCTGCACACACAAAGAGGTACAATTGTGCTGGCTCAGGGAGTTGCCCGTTTTAACCAGCCTAGCAAGCAGCAAAACTGTTCACTGTGCTCCCTTGGTCACACTGCTCCTGAAATGTGAGTTAGCTCAGAGGCAGTTTTAGTCATCTGTCACTTCTAGGGCACTCAACAAAAACACTGAAATGTCCATTCTTTGTTGCCAATCTGTAAGCACTTAAAAGATAAATGGAGGTGCCAGAAACACAAGCATGAAGAGCTTGAGATGAATTTAACAATTCTGTGAATTATAACAAAATTGTCAGAAAAAGTGACAAGTTTTGATTAGAATAGTAAATGAAAAAAGGACATCAACTTGTTTTGTAGCTTCTCTAACCACACAGGTCAATATTAACCTTGATACTGTACCCCCGTTTTACAAGCACAATTACTAGCATTTACATCTTATTCAGCTACTTGCACTAACATGTTAAATCCAAGACTATATGTCATTTCTATCTATGCACATACAAATAAAGCATGTTTTGTTCTTTCAAACCAACAGTCCATCTGTCTAATACCAATCACAAATAAAATCCTTTTAGGGAAAAGCCTACACGGATATACCTTCATCTTAAACACTACAAAAGAGCTAACAGATGGAAGGAAGCTGGCATTAGATGTTATGATACGGCCCTACTATGTGTGTTTGTATTTTAGGAATATTAGTATTTCAACCCATATAAAGAATCTAACATGGACACTTTGCTATCAGCCTTTTTTCCCCACGTGGAAAAAACATTTGATATGCTTGCTATGAAATCTTTCATAAACACAAAGCAAAAGAACAAATTACCACTGCTCATTTAAGAAAAGTGAAGGTTTGACTTGCAACAACCAAGGCAGGCTGGAAATCCGAGACTGATTTACACCTTGCACTTACAGGGCTCTGGAGAACCTAAAATGTGAGCTCATCGGTGAGTCCGACCTTGAAGCCAACAGCCCCAGCGAGGAGGACAGGGAGTGACAAGGACAGGTCACTTCTTGAGCTGTGGGATCATTTGTTCATGTTTTTAGATTCCGCTATGAAGTTACATTCCAGGTTCTTCACAACAGCAGTTTCTCATGAAGAACAAAGAAAGCAGGCTCTTGGATTTTCAGAAATGCACACATTCAAAGTTTTAAACATAGCCCGGCTCTGTAGGCCCATCTAAAGGTAAGTTATTATTTGGTACATCCTAAACCTGATATATGCAAGGATGGCAATTTAAACTCGGGCCTCCTGTGCACTTTTTGACATTTTAGTTATGGCAAAACACTAATTAGTTGGGTGCATTAAGAAAGATTTCTTCTTCTTCACAAACACAAATAGCTGAAAAAAAATGAAATGAAGAGGTACATCTCATCTGAGAAGACACATACATGAAAATATAAGCTTTGGTGTAAGTGCTGAGTTATTAGTTTACATTTTCTACTTAATCCACAGGTATATAAATGCAGCCCATTGTTACTGTCAAATTGGATGAGAGATTGTTAAAACAATGCTCTGAAAAAAAGAACACATTTCCAAAAATAAAAAAATGTACAAAAGCATCAATCACTACACACTCAACTCCTTGCAATGTCAAGTTAAAATAATCATTAGAAAGCCTGCTGCTTTTCCTATGTCAGGGAAAGGGAAAGCAAGTAACTCCTTCAAGTATGACCTCAAAACAAGCCTGTCTAGCTAAACTAGAAAATCTAGGTATTTCAGAACAAGTGAGTACGTAACAGATGCAGAAGGTGCTTTGTCATTAATAAATACATTAATGCTACACCACATTTGTATAGTAACACCCCAAGTATCAATTATTTGCTCTGAAGCAGTAACAATATTGATTACCACTGCACCTGGAACAGACAAGTTGATCAGACAAGCGAAAAAATAACAAAAGGCTGCATAACAACAACAGACAAATATCACACAACACACATGGGGGAAATGTCACAACCTGTCAATACTTTCAGAAGACTTAAAATAACTTACCAGTAAGTGAGGAGGCTTAATGACTGCAAGAGCCTTAGCCAGAGCTGAGGACATAGCAGTCAACTGATTTCTGATTTGCTCAGAAGGCATGCTTTGCAGCTGAGGGCCTAGTGGAGCATCTTCCCTAGTACTGTAATTCAAATCTGAGCCAAAACTCAGTGTCCGGGTAGTATGATCAAGGCGAACCTTTGTGGGTGGGGAGGAAAAAAGGGAAGAAAAAGGATTGTATTATTTATTAAATAATTTCCCTGCTGCTCTGCCTATGACCAATACGAGCCAACAGAAGCTCTAAGCAGAAATTACTTTAGGGAAAAAGTTTTAGCCACACCAGACTACAAGAAGTGCCAAATTATGAGAAAAATAGCACTGTGAATAAAGGCTTGTTTGATCTCCATGGTTTAAGCAAAACAAACAAAATCTCCAAAAACAAATAAAATCACTGGAAGATGACGAACTTTGAACGATTCTACGAATAACTGAGCACTGCAAGACAATTGGCTCTTGCCTCTTCTCCACATTAGAAATACGCAAAACAAGAATCATTACTTTAATGCAGACAACTTAGTGTATCTAACCTAAAACCATGTATTAACCTAAATTAATTAACTCAGCTTTACCTAAAAATGTAAATGGATAATTAATGAAGCAACTGTAACTAAAACCTACTTGTATCCCAACACCAGCTTAAACATTCATTTACAGGCTGTCATTCTTTCAATACCGACTACTTTACCAGTGCTGTATCCTTCAACAGCAACTGAAACATCTCAGACATCGGTGCTTTGCTTAGACAAAAAATGAACTTCAGCAACTGCCAGGCTCTTCAGTCTCTTGCAACAAACTTGCCACAGTCAGAAATTCACATCCCTGTTATCAGACTTGCTGCAGGATATTATGAACTAACTGACTGGGGCTCACAGTAAGAGTTTCAGCAAATTTTATTTGAGTTCTAGTGGACTTACATTAAGGGTTGTTGACCTAAATCAAAAGTACACACCAGAATGCAAATAATCATCCGTTCTTTATATACCATCACATGCATCTCTTCCTCTAGTTTATCTCCATCTATCAGAAACCACTGTCTTCCTTCTCATTCAGTGTCAACCAATGTAATTCATCCAATGTAATACACATGAATCCATACATCATTTCACAAAAGTCTTTTTCTAGCACTTACTTGTAAATCACAATGTCTGGCGGCATCAACAATATTACGTTCCAGCTGGAAAGCATCCACAAAAGGAACCAGGCTAACCAGACGAGAAAATTCAATGCTTTGATAAATCTGGGCCACCTGTATGTGAACAGAAACATTAGGTATTTTTCGTCATTAAGAGATCAAAAATACAACTTACTATGTTGTCAACAAATGAATGTACACATACTAATGCAATTGCAAATACTCTATCAGGATTTTATTTGCGTACCATATTCAAACTTCAACTACGATCAACTGCCATTCCTGAATGGCTTCTTTGTATGAAGGAGACTGGCAGCAGTAACTACATACAGTTATGCTGCTAATTAGCCTTCAATTATTTCTTTAGCACACCAGAAATAACACTGCTCATCACTTGAACCAAAAGCAGGTCAATGAAATGTGCATTTTATAAAACACCTAAACACAAAAAAACATAACAAAAAGCCCCGGGTTTTGGAGCAAACTTTGCTCCAAAAAAAGTTTTAAGAAACGACTAAAGATGTAATTAAGACATCATAGATCCATAACAAAAATCTAGGTAAGAGATTAGGCTGCTGTATGCAGCCAATATTAAGTACAGCTACTGTGGCTGTACCTAAATGACGTACAAACCCAAAAATGTAGATTATATACTGCAAAGAAGTATTTCAAAATCATTAGTTTGACAGAAAAAAATTACTTCAGCATGGCAGTTTCCAGGTTAATGTTTTTGCAAAGCGTTTTCTAACTTTTGTATACTTATAAACATACATTCTCTTTGCCCGTACCTGCTGCAGAAGGCGAAGAATGGTATTGTTTTGCAGGTGAGGAACATACAGCTGCAGTTCAGGCTCCTTTTCAGCTTGGTCTTTCACCCAGTTCAGAACCTATCAAAATTCTGAAAGGTTACTCTATCTGCACCAACTCTTGAAAACTTCAAAATTAAAAGTACGAAGTGTATTTCTTATACAGCTCATGAAAAAACAGCACTTCTGTCCAGACACCACATTGTTTTAGTGAAGTGTATCTTTTGATCAGAACACTTTTATCTCCAATGGATCACTAACAATTTTGTATGAAGGCGACTGACAGTACTGGCAACATTTACCACACTGCTAATTTACCTTCAAGTTCTTTATAGCACCTCAAATATCTTTGTTCCCACTATCAAAGAAAAAGAACATGATGTGCTTCACCAATTGCAGAGTTTACATGAACCTTATCACCAGCTCTCACATTATTTTACCTCCAATACCGTATATTTGAATGGCAAAAACAGTCATTGGTATGTTTAACCACTTCCCACACAACCCACTTACACGTATATGCACACGGATATGTAAAGTTTTCTTATTTCTGCATCTTTTATCAAAATTTAATGCGGTATCATCTCCATCAAGACCTTCTGATACATTCCCAAAACTACACTTTTAGAGGGGTCCCTGAAGGGCACCCTAGAGACCCAAATGAATTTCTACTTTACTTCAATAGGCTAGTGCACTACAGATTTCATATGTTTCATACATGTCACTGTAATGGAATTTGACTGAATAAAGCCCACCGCTGAAAATTCCAGCAACAGAAATCAGACATTCAAATAACAGGCTATTAGTCAAGACCAATTACTCTAGATGCAGAGCTACAAAACTTACCTTGCTGACACGGCCGCATAACTTGAGCGGGTGGAAGTCTACTTCAAGCCAGTTGTAAAGTTCTTTTACTTCTGGAACAACATATTGCACTACGTTGAACCTCACCTACAGTCAACAACAACAACAAAAATATCCAAAGATGTCAAATTACATGCAATATTAACAAATAGTTATGTTTTAAGAATTTTATACTCAAGAAGTTAAATAGGCAGCATATATTCCTTTTGATACAGGAGTCTGCTTATCTTTCATTACAGCATTTTTACTTGCAGTAACAGTTACACTACCCAACACCAGTTAACTGTATTTGAAAATGGAAAAGTAGGCAAAAAAACACACAAATAAGATAAATATTTGGACTAGAGTACCACCCCTAAATTTACTAGCCATATCAAAGATCTACGTCGTACTACACAGTTGTAGGCCCACACGCAAACTAAAACCACACATCTGAGTTCAGAGTGAACTTCTAAAGCTTTAAATAGTGGTTTTAAGATAAACTGGAGAGGTATCAGAAGAATTAATACAAATTGTAAAATGAACCTTGAATTAAGTTTTGGGCACGCATGTGAATGACTGCAAGAAACTCAAGCATCCTCTGAAAATACCTAACTGCTTATGAATGTCTGGGAAGATAAATTTAAAACAGAAAAATAAACACTTGGTTCAGTTAACTACACACCTTAGACCAGAGGGAAAAACATGAAGTTCTATCTCACATCCCTTTTCAGACCCCTCAGAGTTTCAATATGACATTTGTTGCTGAGGTGACATGAGGCGTAATATTGCATCTGTCTATTTAGTGCACACAAGCATTCGGACCTCCCATTATTGCTGCTATTTCCTCATAGTCCTTCTTGTGAAACTGAAATTTTAACACTATACCATAAGTCATACAATTAACTATATAGCTGTTTTAACTTTTAAACTGTTGTCCCGTAACTAAGCACAGTGCTCTAGAAGGAAAACAGCCCAGAAAGAGGACTTAGTGTTTAAAAGCTGCTCATCTGAAGAACACTACCTACCATATCATTAATGAGACTGGCACGTGTAGGTGGGGCCTGAAGACCCAACAGAGTTGCCAGACGTCGCTGCTTCTCAACTATGATGCCATCCATATCCAGAAGACGAGCAATATCTGTTCTCTCAGGAGTTATAGGAATTGACAGAGTGGCCAAAAGGACACGAGTAGACATCCTGTTGACAAAGTATAACCACAAAAGATGAACTGCAAGAGAACTCTAATGAATTCCTCTTCATACACATGCCAATTCAAGAGTAGGAATAAGTAGCATTCATGATACAACACTGTGTAAAAATACCAACAATAACAGAAAAGATGCCAACTGCACTGTAAGAGTACAGAATGCAGCATTCTTCAGTAACCACAGGAAAGGTTTTGGTAACATCTTTTCGTTATTTAGATGTGTCGTGTATATATATAAGTATAAACACACAGAAACAACAAAGAAATTTAAGCCGCCTTTGTAAAGATCAAAGCCCTATAAAACAATGAAAACAGCAGAAAGCAACACCTTTAAAAAAATCATTTTAGCCACAAATCCATACCAGTCATTTTGGTTGCATTGATTTTTACAACTTACTGGGCAAGCCAGATGTATGTTTTGATGTAATGATACAAATGACATCATTAAATATTTCAATTCTGACCTTCATACCTAGATGAAAAGCAACATAAGAATTTCCATAGAGTATTCATTCCTACCCGATTCTGACTCTATAAAGACCTGTACGTGAACATCGAAGGTTAATGGAGTCAATGATTCTGCACGCCTCAAAAGCCTTGCCAGTATCATGCTTGTTACCAAAAATTAAAGGCCATTTGGCTATACAGACTTCTATATATTAAGAAGTTTATACTAGTTACAATGAAATCTTGTGAAATAAATGCCACTACTCAGAAGAGAAAAAGGAAGTAGAACACAGATACTAATTAACGTGCTCAGCTTCCCAGGCAGTAACAGAGAAGGAAGCTTGATTAAGGTGATCCTGATGTTTACATTACTCACAACACTGCTTTGAAAAATACCCTTCTCACTCTAGGTTTCTTTTGAAGCAATAGGTACTGTCTCTTTAAGCTCATACCCATACACATCAGCTGCTACTTATGGAGTGCAATTTAGTTTACTATTGAACCTACGGGGTTAAAAATATAATTTAAGATCACATTAAATAACTTTCCCCACCTCTGCATCTCCTCTTGTGTGAGGTTCTTTCGCATTTCTCTTGATAAGTGATAAAGTCGGTGAAGCGTGGATGCATGAAAAAGAGCATTTCCTGATTTCCAGAAGACAGTTGAAACTTTGTGATAGTAATTTGCCATCAGCTGTGGTTTGGGTGGTTTCTTAGACAATGCAAATAACCCATGGATATCCTCCACTGCTTTAAAAGCTTCCTAAAAAAAACCCAAAACCCACTATTTTTAGAATTTTTATGCAACACCCAAAAAAGGGAAAAATATACATCAGTAGAGATTGTAAGACTATAATATATTTAATACCACTGAAAGCTATGATATTCACTTTTGCCAACTATATGAAATGAAATACTTCTTTCCTAATAAAGACATTTTTTGGATGTACTGCAATCCATTAACTACCTGCTTGAAATTTGGTAGTTAATGATTAGCTAGTGTAATTTTTTGAAAATTGGTTTCTGTCAGATTTTCAAGCTACAAACCTGGGGGGGGACAGGGAACCCAAACAAGAGTAACAAAAATTCTACTGTTTTACAATTACACCAATTCTACTGTTTACAGTTTTACCATTTTTCATAGAAATAATTTTTGTGATCAAAAACGTGTATAGTTTCCCTAAATATACACAAAATCTTGGAAATGCCTTACATGTAATTACTTGTGTACCTAAAACAGAAACAACACAAAAGAGAACATTGTACAAATGCACTAAATCAAAAACCTTAGCTTTTTAAGCAATTTGACATTCCAGAAAGGCTGGAAAACAAAGCACCTCTGAAAAATTTCCTTTGCTAGTGCCCTCACCAGCTAAATACTATCATAATTCAACCAGTAATGCCAGGGCTTTAATGTTAACCAACTGCTTCCCAGTGATCTAGTTCATGAGAATGCAAGATGGCAGAGGAGAAGGTGTCATCAACTTCCTATTTTCACAATTCAAAACAACTTCTGCCGCTTTATCTTATCATGAACCACCACCAACAGAAGCAGTGTTTGAATCATAAAATTGCATAGGTTGGAAGGGACGTTGAGTCTTACCATGAGCCTACCACTGACAAAACCCATCACTAACCCGCATCTCTAAGCGCCATGTTTACCCATCTTTTAAATACCTCCAGGCATGGTGACACAACCACCTTCCTGGGGTGCCCATCCCAATGCTTAAATAAATGCTCTCAGTGCAAAAAGTTTTCCTAATATCCAGTCTGAACCTCTCCTGGAGTAACTTGAGGCCATTTCCTCTTGTCCTATTGCCTGTTACGTGGGAGAAGAGACCGACACTCACCTTGTTACAACCTTCCTTCAGGGAGTTACAGAGAGCAATAAGGTCTCTACGGTTTCCTTTTCTCCAGGCTGAACAACCCCAGACGCCACATGAAAACAGCAATCCCAGGAAGATCAGACTAAGTGTTCAATATGCACATAATATCCCATTCTAGATATTAAAACTTTATTCTGTAGCTATTATCCTGTCTTTACCTTCGAGCACATACCACGCAACACGATCTGCATGGCAGAGATTGTGGAAAGGCTGCAGACTAGAGTGTGATTACAGGAGCCCTGCTGCGTACCTGCCACAGCTCCATGCTGATAGCACTGTCAAGCTGCACCAGCCTAGTCTCCAGGTGCATCGACTGGCTCTCAGGGTTGTTGAGGTTGATGGCTGTGCTTTGGTTATGGTGACGCTGTATCTGCCCCAAATGCATCCGCAGGTTGTCACAAAGCTTGCGGAACTCGGCTTTACGCGTGTACTGCAGGCAGAACTTAAAAGCTGAAAAAGCGAACAATATAAATGAAGAATGCTTACTAATGGTGACTTCACAGTTGTTCTAAACAGGATTCAAATATGCTAATCAGTACCATTTTAAAAAATATAGTAAAAAAAAAAAATCTTCATTTATAGTCCAAATACATATCAAACAAGATGTCACGCATAATGAGTAAGTGACAGCGTAGAGCACTTCCATCTTGACCTCAGAAGTAAAGATGCTCCTACATGATTAAGCTTAAGGAGCAAAGGGAGTACACTTTGGCTCTTTAAAAATGTTCTAATCGAAGCAGTGATACTAGCTTTTATTTTGAATGAAGTGCAACTAAAATTTTGCAAATGGCATGAATTCAGGTAAAACATAGGAAAAAAATTCTCACATCATCTAAATGTGGTGAAGTTAAATGAAGCTTTCAAGTGACTGGAAACAAGACAGAAAAAAAGTTGTCTTTGATCCCATAGTTTCTCTCAAAAATCTGTTTTTGCTTTGTGCTATCACTCTGAAAATTGTTAAGTACCTCTATCAGAAGCAGGCACAAAAGGAAGTCTTAACACTGTAGCACAAAGACTTAAATACAGTAAAGCACCCCGAGCTCATTTGATGATGATCTTTCCTAATGTACTTGCACATTTTGGATCAGAGCTAAAAATCTAACAGATCTCTTTTTACAAAAATTCAGAGCCCTACAATAAATACAAAGTGAAACATTTTTCCGCTCATCTCTCACCCTTAAGAAAAGATTAACATGTAAGTACTCATCCTTATAAATTCAGTTTTTGCAGAAAAATGCCCAAAAGAATCAGACTAGACGTCTTCCTATTACCTTCTGCAGGATTTTTTGCTAAGTCACATCTGTGTCAAAATTGATAGTGCATCATAATTTTACAGTACGCTTTTGTGTACACTAGTTTTTTAAGTCAGCTGACATACAATGTGTTAATGGAAGACACATTTCCCACTCTAGATAATAAAGCAAAAACACAACTCATTGTGATGAGGAAGTTAGAGAGAATAAACACACAGCACCAGGAATTTGCTTTTTTTTCCAGTATGTCCAGGGGAAAAAAACAACAAACCCAAACCTTTTTTTCCTTACAGGTTCTCTTACAAGATAAGATCAGTGCCCAGAAACGTCGGTAATTTCAAGAACAGTAACTGTGTACGTATATATGCTTAAGAGATTAATGTATTTCCAACTCTGAAGGAATATCCAAATATAAATTATTTTTAATGTTCTAGTTTTGCAGGATGTAATATAGAAGTCCTAGACCTCACTATACCTTAAAGTTTTCATCATTTCAACTTACCTTGCTGTGCAATGTCATGGTACAGGCGTTCCACTCGAGAATTATTTCGGAGAAGATCCAAACACTGTCTGTATGATTCCCACAGAAATTTAACCCAGGGTGTCAAAAGCAGTCGGTCAGTACGATCCTGGGTGTCTTCTCCACTTACAGCACTCAAAAGCACACTAGAGGTGGGGAAGGGAAAAAAGAAAGTGGCTTATTCCCAATTCTCACCCATTTTTCTTATCAAGATCTAAGATGAGACTGGACAAATCTGAACAGCTAATTGCTGCTGGACAGCCTATTGCTTATTTTGAAATTGCTCCCTTGGATTTCTCCCTTCTTCTTTAAAGTTTGACCCTGCATACATGACTGACAAGTACAAGCTCCAGAGGTAAGAGATGTCAGGAGCTTTCATATCCTTCACATGAGTAAGCCAAAGGAAACCAGTTCCATGATTGTCACCTTCCCTCTTCTACTAGGGAGCTGTATCTCTGTTCGGTTCAAATATCACTGTCTACTCAGATACTTTCCTACTTGCTGAAACTTCCTTTTTAGTCACCAGCGGCACTGCCAGAGAGTGCTCCCTTCTCATTGACACATGACACAGAAGCAATGTGTGCCATCTGCAGACACTTGCAGAAAACTGGAACACTCACATTAAAGTACCAAATCCTTTAAAAATTCTGACACGAAAAAGATGCTTAAAGACATTAGAAGTAAGATACAATTATCTTACAGTTAGAGGCCATAACTGCATTCCCTCATTTACAGAAATGCAATACTGGAAAGCATTCCCGAAACACCGAGGCAAATTCAGTGCTACAGTCCACATGATCCCTTTCTGCTAAACACTCTGCCCAGTAAAACAAACTTACACAGAATCATCTTCCCTAAGCCTTCATGTTTAGAATCCTTTTTGAACAATGCTTCTAACAAAGTCTCAACTCTTGCAATTCTCTTCTACTACACTGTTTCCAGTTCTAATTTACTTCCTTGAGCGCTACTACTACATAAAATATTAAAGATGACATTTCACCAGTGCCTTCTTTAACAGATCAGGCAGTAGATCTGGCAAAAACAGAAGTATGAGAAGTCTAGAAAACAGGACCTAAAGAAACCATGGTTCTCCAGATAAAGAAGTGTGACTGAAAATACACATTTTTTAGGCCTCACTTATATAGAAGAGAATGAGGAAAAGAGAGGTCAGTCAATCTCTAATGTCTGTTCCTCTGTAACAAAGCCTATTTCAGGCCCTGGCAATACCAAGAACGGCACTACCATCCTGGAGCAGCTACAGAAGACACGTCTGTAACCGTTTCATTCTTTGCAACCAGTCAGTTTCCAACTTCTGCCAGAGAGCCTCGCTGTTAACGTGTAAATAAATCCACAGCCTTCTACTTCATGGCTTTGTGAGTTTTGACTACTACAGCTCTATTCCTCACAGTCGCCTACACAAGACTAAACATCCTCTACTTCAATAACTTCTGTCAATTTTCTACCATCAGTAAATATGAATTTGACTTTTTTAGCTTCTGTGCCAATATTTTACTCGAAAGAATTCCCCCTAACTTCACTCTTGCTTCATACCTCCTTTCGCCATTACACACCATTCATTTTTCACTGGGCAATGCCTTAGTCCCCTTTCAAATCAACTGCAAACATCCCCTCCGGTATGCTAGCAACAGCTTCACTTTTCCCCAGGTTGGATCTCCAGCATTTCTTGAATCTAAAAAATTAAATTACCAAATAGAATTCTAACATAATCAGATGTCATCTACTCTTCAGCAAGCCTGTGCTGAATTTTACCTTATTTTTAACTCTATGTACTACTTTCTTTCTTCAAAACTCATACTAAAGACCTGATCGACAACTCTTCAGACCACTACTCAGTCCTACATATGGATGATGAGAAAACACACTGTCTGCTCAGATCAGTAACTGCAGAGCTTTAGTACCCAAAATATCTGCTGATATTTTTAAAACTCTAGGATAGAAATTACACTGTCATCCAACATGAAGAGAAAGCTGACTTCTCCATCCACATCAGAGTAATTTCCATGCTCTAGAAACCTCTTTCTTCTATTCTAGAATCAATATTCTTACAAAAATCAGTAGTAAAGTATGGCTTTAATCTTCAGACCATACGTAGGATGGCTAATCTCAACCCACCTCCTCAGAATTTTATCCTCATTTTCCCTGGAAAAATTTCCATTTTCTCCACTTATGACTTAAGATCCTTTTGTTAGTTCTTTTGGTATCTTCTGCAAGTTTAAATTTGGTTTGACTTAATGAAATTTGAATTTCTTTTTTACACTTTGTGATTTTTTTAAAGGATGTGGACATATGGCCTCTGCTAAAGTCACCTGGAATCGTTTAAAGCATTTCTTCACCCCTGCCTTGTCACCCCTCTTCCACAGATGCCACCACATGCAGAGGTGTACTATCAGAACGACCATGAACGTTCCCTAAATCAATAGATTCATCTAACGAAGTATGCAATGGGAGCTAACCTCCCTGTGCCTGAAGCAGATCAGGATGTTCTCCCACAAACCATTCTGACAACAGAATAGTGACTTCATGCAGAGCTGGAGAGTGCTTTCAACTTAACCTGGCACTGGTTGCTCAGTCTCTAAGAGAAGGTCTATACAGAAACTAAAGCAGATATGTTTACTGAACATTTTTCCCATTCTTTCTATGTTCTCATTATCCATCCAATTAATTATAACACTCTGAATTTACATTCATACTGTTTCTATTTTTTTCCTACCTTTAGAACCTCTAGAACACCAGTAGTATTCCATTTCAAATCCACCATTCTTATATCTCAGTTCTCTGAATTGCCATTATCCTTCATGAAAATCACGATACTTTGCAGCAAAGTGCTACATTTTAAAGACAGGCCGCCTACCTTTCTGGAGTTTGGATGTTATCTAAGTCTTCTATGTCCAGTACCATCTGCTGGGATTCTTCCTTTGCTGCTTCAGTTTTTTCTTCAGCTAATTTTAAATAGGCTCGAACAACATCTTCCAAGGATTTGATGTTCACCTACACCAAAGGCAGAAAAGGGGAAGATGTTTCCACCCACAGTAAGCAGCAAATACTTAAAACATAAATGCTAAAAAACTAAGTACATCTAAAAGTCAGATTAGTTCCAAGTCAAAATGAATCAATGACATTTAGACCACATCTTTACACCATGCTTGCTATAAATAAAAAAATTCAGAAGCCATACCTGCTGGCAAATATTCTTGTACTGGTACAGTCCTTCTTTGGCCAGGTGACTCTTGCGGAGATCCACACAGAGTTCAAGGTACTTCAGCATAATTGGCTCGTGGATTTTCTGCCATGTTCGATGTTTTTTACTTTTCATAACATCGTAGAGAACATCAAGGGCAGGCTGCTTTTTGCCGACCTCAAGGAATTCTGAAAGTAAAATCCAATTAGCAAAAGATTTGCAAACCTGAAGACATGTGTTTTTATGTTTAACAGTGTAAACTTTTAGAATTTAATTAACTCTAACTGATGGTCATTGATGATTTGATTTAGCTGGCTTTATCAAAATGCTGGCAGATGGAACTGCAGTGGCATTATTTCCATTACATAACTGGCAAATGAATGCAGACCTCTCTATTAACATGAACATTTCAGGATGGCAAAGATGTCTCTCCATCCATCAAGGCATGACTGGACACTTCATACATAGTAAAATATTTTATTAAAATAAACAAGTGCAGCTTTAAAGCTGGTTTCATCAAGAAGGACAACGATCACACCATGAGGCTTGTAGTACAGCACCTACTGACATCATTCAACAAGATCCAAACCATCCAGTGAATTTGACTTAAAAACTGTCCTGCCTTCAAGCCAAGAAAGAAAGAAACTTCACTGAGAAAAGTTGTTTGGGTTTTTTTTTTAACCAAGAGTGGTTTAGAAAATCAGTTTATAGAGCACCTATACTAAAAGCTGCTGCAGTACAACTGAAAGGTCAGACATTTTTTTCAACCAGCCTTGCTGCTGAAACCAGTCTCCCATTTATTCATTCATTACACAGCTGCCGTTACTAACAGGTTCTCTCAGCATCACAGAGACTCCCGTCTGTGATATACCACGTCCTGCTCAGTACAAAATAGAAAACTATCCACGAGCACATACCAAAGTAGCACTGCCAGCTACTAACATGTGCACAGGCCCTCCACTAAAGGCACTCTGAATGGCAGAAAAGCAAGACAAACATTGAGAATGTGAAGCAAACGGGTTTGAAAGATAAAGAGAAGTCGGGTACAGCTAAAAGGAACCGTGTGTATTCTTCAAAGATGAGGGGTGGAGTCAGTGCTTTCCATTAAGTACTTTGAAAATCACTACATTCCTAAAGAAAAAATGGCAGAAAGTATGACAGCCAGGGCCTCCCCAAGGTGCTCAGACATCAGACTGGGGTTCTAAGTTTTGGAATTTTGGAATCAAAGCTAAACTTGGCTAAAAAGATATATTTTGAAAGCAGCAGTACAGATTTGATTTAAGGACCAAAAGAGCATGTATTTAGAGTTTAGTTTATGTAAATAATGAGCTTGCATAAGACAAGTTCCTTTCTAGAAAAAAAAAAAGTGTTACATTTAAAAATAACCAAGGTTACAGTGTGATAATATTCAGCAGTACTTTTTTAATTCACCAAGGGAATTTGAATAAAGCTTTCCTCCATCCATTAATTTACGCTGTTATTCTAATTTAATGCTGCTTTTGAGGCAATTGCTGCTCATCTTTACAATTTTTTATTTATGAAAATAAACTTGAAAGACATGTTTAATCTTGCAACAATGCCAGGCCATTCCAACCACAACTCTCAGTGGTCGATAACCAACTGGACAAAGTACAACATTAATTCATATTGTTTTGAAACTTCTAATTAGCTCTGGTTAAGCAAGTTCTTACCAGTAAGTCAAATAATTAAGGCTAATTTAACAGACACTGCAGTAAAAGCACACACAAAGCGAATCTGAAGAGTCAACTACAGCACATATCACCATGCCTTGCAGTAGAAACTGTAAGATACTGAAACTAAGATTTGTAACAGACAAAATGCTCAGCCTTAGCAGCTGAATAGCTGTCACAACTACATTTTTTTTCTATTTTTTTTTTTCTGCTGTATCACTTAAAATGCTAAAAGGTATCCAAAACAGCAACTGAAGCTCTGTGGACATGAACTAGCTGATACACATTGACAACTCACCTACTGCCAACCCAAAACCCTGAATTAAGCTCAATTTTTGATCTGAGAAAATGTACGTCATTATGAAGGTGACAAAGATATCATGAGTTATCCAGTAACTCTAAGAGAGAGAAAACCCAATATCTGCAACAATAAAAAACTCCCCAAAAGTTGTATTACATCCTTGACTACAAAGCAAGGCCAGATATTAAAAATAGCTAAGGGCTGGCTGTGACCTACATTTATCATTCGTAAGGAAAACCAGCCTTTCTTACGTATCTGAATATATTTACAATCATTCAAGCTCCTCTTATTTCCAAACATCTTCATGTGTGTTAAGGCCATGGAGAACCTGAAACAAAGTGCTCCTAAATGCTCACCTAAGCCTTACATATAAAACACCAATAATGATACTCTGGAAACTGCGCTGAATGATCCAATTTGAAACATCACCCTAACATTAAACTGCCTCCTGTGACATACAACATTCCTTAGGTACGATTCTTCACCCTTTACTGTACTTGGACATGGTGACATTGAGCCCCTGCAGTCTGCAAGACTTTACATTACTTGTCATGGTTTCCAATTAGTCTATCAAAACTCAGAATTGCTAGCGTCTGCCTAGAGAACACTCTCTTCAGTTCCAATCCTTCACCTCTACTCCTTAAGATCATTAGAATTTAGAAGACTTGCAGCAGTGCAAGAGATGTGAATTTAAAGCTGCTCTTCAGTACCAGGAAAGCAACAATAAAGTGACAGATTTAAGCAGTTTCAGGTCAATGTTCCACCATTTACCTGGTCACTAAGTAAGTACAACTTACTCTACGTAAGAATACTTAAATTTAATTAAAGTTCATATACTACAGTAAGTACTTATTTTACAGTAAAAAGACTGCTAAAATACAACTTCATCTTTGGAGGCTGTATCTTTCACCTTTTTACCTCTGTCTTTTATCTTCATGAGAATGATTTTTACAATTAATTTTTAGATTAGAAATCTTGAGGATGTACAGTACCTTATTTAACATTTTCTGATTGAAACACCAAGTATTTGAATTTTGTATAGTCCCCAGACTATACAGCCTCTTCAGCTGTCATTTCAAGACCTGTACATCATCTGTAATTTTTGCATGTCTTTAAGTGTCATCAGGCGATCAGCCCTGTGACAATGAAGGGTCTCAATGGTCTTGTTAAGTGCTTAAAATAGGATACTATAAAAAAAGAAGCGTGAAAGGAGACAGCTGATGAATATAACCAGTTTGGCTTTATATGTGGCAGATGGTTATGGACACATACAGCGCAGTCCTCCCTGGTTTCTATTCCAGGGGCAAACTTATGCCTCAGCCTGTGAGACATTTAAGGAGTTTAATTATTTGCATTCTCACCAGAGTCACGTGAAGAATTGGGCTATTAAATATGAAGGCCACATGGAAAAAGAGGGCCCAGGATCAGGCCGCGTTCGAAATCATCCCGTGGTGGGCACAAGATCCGAGCCGGACACCTCAGGCCAAACCTCGGGCCAGTAGAGAGGCCCCTCCGGTCGGCGGGCACGGCGGCGCCTTTGCCGCGGCTCCTGCGGGCGCCGGGCCCCAGGACGGGGCGCAGCAGGGCCCGGGCCGCGCTGCCCTCGGCAGAACAGGCACCCTCCGCCGCGATTTCCCCCTTCGCCCAGAGCCTGCCCACTGCCTCCACCCGCGGCCGGGGGCCCTGACGGGGGAAGAGAGGCGGAGCCGCGCCGGGCCTGCTCGCCGCCGCCGCCCGGGCCTCGCCTCCGCCATGCGGCGCGGCCGCGCCGGGAGGCCTCGGCCATTTCCTCACGGCAAGTCGGCGCCGCGCCGCGCCGCTCCCGGCCGGCCTCACTTCAGCGACAGGGAGGCGCTAGCCGAGGACCCGCGCCGAGGGGCCGGCTAGGGGGGGCTCTCAGGGTGGGTACGGCCCGGCGCGACGTGGGGAGAGGAGAGAAGAGGAGAGGAGAGGAGCGGCGCACGCTGCCCGCCGCAGCAGGGGGAGCGGGAGGCGAACCGGCAAGGAGAAGGGGGGCGGCCCGCACTGACCGTTCGCCCGCTTCAGGGCATTCTCGGGCCGCTGGAAGTACACCGGCATGATGGCGGCGGCCTCTCCTCACAGGGCGGCGGCAGCGGCTCGCTCCGTGCTCCAGCCAGGCAGCCTGCGAGGCCGGAAAGGGAGTACGGCCCCGCACCCGCGCGCATTGACGTCGACGGAAGCGGAAACCCCTCCCGACACGCGGGCGGGACGGTGGCGGCTGTGCTGCGGCCTTGAGGCGATCGTGAGGCGGCCGGTGGAGTATCAGGGACTTCAGGGGTTACATTGCAGACAGTCTTCCCAGTTCGTCCCAGAAGCCAGTGACACCGGACTGTCCGGGGCTGGCTGCCGCCAGCCAGCTCCATGTACCCGTCAGCGTACGGCAGACTCCGACTGGATCTGGCCCTCAGTGGTGGCTACAGGCCTCAGAATCGGGGGGCTGGAAACTCCTTCAGAGGAACCGAGACGTTCATCTTAAGTGCAATTGTAATAGCAATATTGATATTAGCGTACATGTGATTACTACTGCCAGTGTGTGTTTCTCGAAAGCACTGATGTGAGAATTTCTGTTGGCATACAGAGAGCATGGACAGAGCTGTGTGAAGGTGTGTGAATGACACACAAATCCCAGAACAGCAGCAAGTGGCTGTATGGCTGATGGGATATTTTGGATGAATAAACGGGAATAGCGTGTCTCCACATAAGGCACTGAAGACAATGTGCTCTTCAGTCTGGGGACAGGAACACACACCTCTGCAGCTACATCAGCGGTGACATTGTGGCTGTAGCTGCGACCCTCCGCTGACCAAGCTCTCTTGCACTGCTTTCTTAATTAAATCTAAGTATGATTTTTCAAAAAACACATAGATAGAGAAGAAGTCTGTTTATGGTGACTAAAGAGAGCCTGTTCTTGCCTTTTGAATTTCTGGTTTGGTACATTTCTTTCTGCATACTTGTTGCTTTCTTTTTGTGTATTCTTCACAATAACCATCTTGCATGGCCACCACAAAATTTCATAATTTAAACAATACATGAAAATTTACCTTTAAGGTTGGTTTCTAATCAGTATGTTGCTAAACAGAAAAATAGTTTAAGAACAAAAAAGACACAGTCGCTGTATGGAAGCTTTAGCGCCATCAGTGTATCCATGTCCCTTTTCACTCTAGTGCACAAGCCTTTATTCGAGAGTTTAAAAAAAAAAAAAAAAGCAACTTTACTCTCACTTGGGAGCTTCTCTATGTCCTTGTGTCCTTGGTATCTCTGAGATCCGGTGACCGGTTCCATACACGGTGTTCTCCATCAGGCCACACTATTGATTTATATGGTGGTATTTTAGTACAGCCTGCATTTTGAAATGTCTCTGGCAACCTAGATGTTTCTGTTTCGAGCCGCAGTTAACACATTTAGTAGCGTCTTCATTAAGCTATTTATAGAGCTGAACAAGTCCTTTTTCTTGTCTTCATAAAATCAATTTAGAAGTCTGTGGGATGAGTGCCATGGCACTGCCCAGCACACACAGGCTGCCGTGTCGCCAGAGCCAGCACCTCCCCTCAGGTCTTGCAGCCTTCTCTGGAGGGCATCCATTTATTTCTGGTTTGTGGCAGATTTTGCTGTTGGGGAGCTCGCTCCTCTTCTTTGACTCTCTCTGAAGTTCTCAAAAGCCCTCCAGGGTTTTTTTAATTTTTTTTTTATTTTTATTTATCCAGGAATAAATCAGATGGTTTTGTATCAGGAGCAGCTTTTATGGTCTGACATCTCACGTCTCTTTCTGCATGGTGGCAAAGTGTATTAAATGTGTGTGCTTTAACTTCATGCTTTCATGAAGATCAGATGAAAGGCTGCTCTTTAACGTGTTCCCCAGCCAGGCATGATCTTTGGCAGGCCCAGCTGCACTCCCAGGACTGCACATTTTCTTCAGCAGTTTCTGGTCCTTCTGTGGTGATCCCAGGTGTTTTGGGTCTTCTTTCTAGCAGCAGTGTCACTGTGCCATTGACACAGTTTACACACTGTGATTTCCGTATGTACTATTTGGGTTCATCTGATCTTGAAAATGAGATTTTTTTAACTCTCAAATAAATATGTCGATATGTGGAGTTATTCAGGAATAGCTATCACGTGCCTGGGAAGACCTTACAGCCCCTTAAAGGGACATTCAAGAGAGATGGGGAGGGACCCCATCAGGGAGGGGAGCCATAGGACAAGGGGGAACAGCTTTAAATCCAAAAGAGGGGAGATTTAGATTAGATATTGGGAAGAAATTCTTTGCTGTGAGGGTGGTGAGACACTGGCCCAGATCGCCCAGAGCAGCTGTGGCTGCCCCATCCCTGGAGGGGTTCTAGGCCAGGCTGGATGGGGCTGGTGGGAGGTGTTCCTGCCCAGGGTTGGAGCTTGATGATGTTTAAGGTCCCTTCCAACCCAAACCATTCTATTATGCGGGCAACGAAAAAAAAAAAAACAAACCACATATTTTTCCAAAAATCTTTATTCTCCGCACCTAGTTACGGTCGCGGTGTCAGGGCGGCAACTACATATCCCGCCACCCAGTAAATGGCGGCGGGGGCTGTGAAGGGGCTCGGGGCCGGTGGGGGGTGGCCGGCCGGGTAGCGGCGGCCCGCAGAGCTGCGGCCAAGGGGCCTGTTCTGGTCGGGCGCTTGGCAGCCGGCCGTTGTGCCAAGGGGTGATTCGGTCTGCTCGGTACAGAGGTTAACTGGGCACAGCTCCGCCAAAATGGCTTAAATTCGCGGCTTCCGAGGTTTCCCTTATGAAATCAGAAATAGGAAAGGCAGGGAAAATCGTAAATAACGCTCTGGGTAATTGTAAATTGTCTAGGTGCTTGTTGATCAATACCTTGTTCGCATGAACGTGTATTCGAACTCCTAGTAGTTTTTTTTTTTCCCTCGTGAAGCAGGTCTAGAGTGGGTATTTATTAACATTTAAAGAAACGAAACTCGTAGCACAAGCACTGCCCCACAGCTTAAACCGTAGTGGTGTCACTGGGTGTCTAGAGTCAGAATAAGGTGGAATTTTAATCTGATTCCAGGAAACAAACCTCATTAACCCATCAATTTACCTCCTTGCTGCTGTTTGGCATTCTCACAGTGAACATCTTTCCACCATAGAAAAAGACACCAACGGAGATGCTTTGTGGGTTTGGTGTTATCCGTCTGTAACAGCTGAACTGAGGAATCTATTGCTGCGAAAATGCTGCCTTACAGATGAAAACAAACTGCTTCACACGTTTGTGTTTGGCCAGTATAAAAGGTCGTGGTTCTACATCACAACTGTGGAAGTTCAAGATTCTCCAGCCTTGAAAAAGGTAGGACTTTTCCCATTGTGTTTTGATAGAGTACAGGGAAGGCATCTGCAGAGCTTCCTCTGGCAGTTCAAGCGGTGGTTTCCCAATGTGAAACCTTCCTGTTCTCCTGTGCTGAGAGAAGGGAAAGGGGCTTGAGGTTTTGTGTGCTCACAAATGCACCTCTTGCCCAGACTTACCAGTTCATATGTTCAGGTTTTCACCAAGATGCTTATTGGAGAGAGGTGCAGAGATTGAGGTACTCATTGCACAATGATTCTGTGTATTAAAATGGAGGTGCTATTTCATGTCATTATTTCTACAGGAGCTACTGTAGTTTGCACTCAAAGTTCAGCAATTACAGAATCACAATTTCTCCCTTTTTTTTTTTTAACAAAAAAGCAATTCAAAGGGTCTTTCATAATGTCCAAAATCTAGTTTGTATAGAACTTGATGCCCTTTTTTTTTTTCCCCAAAGTATTATAGATACTTTCTTTTTCCACTGCATTGATAACTGCAAGACTGTAAATATGCTTGAATCCTCTATATTTTCCCTGTTATGAAGATCATTGAACTGTCTGTTATTAAGTTTATTCAATTTTCTTATATCATGCTAAATTTTTAAGTAGAAAGATAATGTCATAACTTTACATTCCCACAGCAGAATGTTGCCTACCTTTCCTCACTTGTATCTCCTATGAAAATGAAAGGGGTAAATAAATAAATAAATCAAAGTAATGTGCCCAGTGCTGTTCCCAATGGTAGCAGTGGGAGATGCTATTTAAGGAAGACATGAGCCTGGATATTGTCTTCAGACTTTTGGCGTCATACTGTCTCAGCCCACAATCATCCAATTAAGGAAGTTAAGGAGTATTTCTGTTTGCAGGCCTGCTGTCTGACTTTTTTCCCCATTCTCTTTCAAAATATGTTGATGCTGTCTGCCTCCACAGGCTCCTTTGGCAACACATTCTGAAAGTTTCCTACCTGGTGTGGGGAAAAATGTGCTTTTCTGTCCTTTACAATAATCTCATGAGATTAAAGGAAAACAATTCCTATAGCGTAGGTTAAGCAAAAGATAGGATGTGACAGATCTGACGCAGTGGAAATGAGTCACATCAGAAATCCGTTAACCAGGCCTTTTCTGAAGGTTAATAACTTGGATCTGCTGCTACCACTCACTGTTTTCTTAATTGAAACAGCTTGTGAGAGGACAGCAGTAAAATTCAATATTGTGTAAAAAAAATGTTCATATGGGATCATTAAATAAACTGTGCTTTTCTCTGTGTGTGTCTTACCCAGGTGACTCACTTCTCCATTGTTCTGATGGCCAAAGACTTCAACCCAGAGAAATACGCAGCCTTCACTAGGATACTGTGTAGGTCTGTATAAAAGCTGTGTTGAAGTACTGCTGTGTGTGTGTTTAGATCTTGCCAAGGCAAAAGATTAAATTTCATTGCGTTGTGTTTGGTCTAACAATCCGCTGGAAACTCAGTCCTACGAACTGTGAATCAGATGATACAAATTCTTGATTTGAGCTTATCTTGAGTTCATGCAGTAAATGTTAGGTGAGCGTCAGAAGCCCAGAAGTTTTTAATGTGTTTTCTCCAGACACACCCCACCACCCACACACTCATGTTGTCTGAGAACATATTTGAGGATGTCAGTGCTGTGTAGTCGAAGGTGGACATCTTGCATCCTTCCACAACATCTCTACAGCACAAACTTCCTGCAGCTCCTCTGAATGAGGCATAGCACCCACTGACATTTTTGCTTTTCCTCTAGGAAAATGAGAGCCTTGTGCCTTCTTCCAGCCAGACCAGCATCTTCTCTTTCCCTTGTCCCATTTACTCACTGGCTTCCACATCCTCATTCATGATCTGTCTCTGCATATTTATTTGCTTTTCCTTTGGTTCCCAAATTAGTTGGGTCCTGGTTCTTGATACCAAGAATAGTCCTGGTTCTTGATACCAAGAATAGTCTCTGAGGTTTTGCAGCTAATTGGATGCAGTTGTGAGGTTATTGTGTCACAGACCAGTACTGCAGGGTGTTGAAAAAACGAGTTTGTTCTTTTTCGCTGATACATGAAGGATTTACGTGCACTGTGGATCACGTTAATGTTCATGTATGGGCTAATTCTTCTTTTCAAATCCAGGATGGTTTCCTCTAAACATGGTAATTGGTTTTCAAATGTGACATAGCTTTGTGCTATAGCTAATACGGAAAACAGAGTTGAGAGCTTCAGTTCTATTCCTGAAGTGCCTTAACCTGTAAAACAGGTCATGGTGTGTCTCTGCTGTCTGGAAGACAGCTAAAAGTACATGGGGTTTGTTGCTGTGGGGTTGCTTTGCGTTGGTGGGGTTTTTGATATTTTTTTTTTTTCTAATTTTAAGCAAGTATCTAGGACATACGTTTATACTTTTATTTCATCATTTAGCAGAGAGTATAGAAGAATGTCTTGGATAAAAAATGAAAAGCTAACTAGTCACCTGGCCTGCATGTAATCACAGGAGCTACTGTAGTAGTTGCTTTTTCTTAAAGTGTTCCTATGTTGTAACTATTGGTTCTTTCAAAAAATCAGAAACTCAAATAAAAATACAAGGTAGCTATTTTTAACCTAATAGGCATGTTTTTTATGTGCATGTTGAATGATTTCTAGTTTAGTATTTAAAACCTCAACCAGGTGTCCAAAATAAGAATTCCTACCAACAATATTCCTATTTGTGATACTGTGATTTTTATTCTTTTTTTCCATATGTCTGCTGGTACTGGTTGCAGTCAAAATACCAGACTCTTTTATTTTCACACAGAATCTACTTGAAGCACGGAAGTCCGGTTAAAATGATGGAGAGTTACATTGCAGTCCTTACAAAGGGCATCTGCCAAAGTGAAGAGAATGGGTCTTTCCTCAGCAAGGATTTTGATGCTCGGAAGGCTTACCTTGCTGGTTCCATCAAAGGTTAATTATTACCAGACGTCTCTATTCTGATTTCTTTTGTATAATATAAAATGGAATCCAGTTTTCATGCGTACTTCAAGTAAATGGTGTTAATAGTATTATCTTTGCTATTATTAATAAGTTTCTTCAAAAAATAAATTATAATATTAGCATGTATATCTTCTACAAAATATTTTTCCACTCTTTTCTAGATATAGTATCCCAGTTTGGAATGGAAACAGTTATCTTGTATACAGCACTGATGTTAAAGAAAAGAATTGTAGTGTACCATCCCAGAATAGAAGCTATCCAGGAGTTTACCAGGTACTTTGGCAATCCCTACCTTCTCGCCCACCAAAGTCCAACAAATTTTGAGCCTTCATTGAGAGAAATGCCCATAAGCAGAGGGGGGGGGGGGGAGTCTTCAACCTGTTTATTGAAATCCTACTAAATCCCTCTTAAGGCTTTAGCCACGTGTTACATCAACTGGAAGAACTTTAACCGTAGAATGAGTGGTAAACTCTGCTTGTTCTTAGAGCAGAAATCTCTGTAGTTTGTGTATGTACATGCCAAATGAGATATCATCAATACTAGTTAGGGTTTGGGTTTTTTTTTTATGACATGCATTTGATGCTGTGAAACTTCAATTAGTGTAGGTAAAAATCTACTGTGTGTCAAATGCCAATCTCATTTCCCTAGGACTTTGCCCGCTTTAGTGTGGCATCGACAAGACTGGTCAATTCTTCATTCATACGTGCATCTAAATGAGGAGGAAGTGGAAGCCTTAAAAGCCTGCACAGGTAGTGATAATTTATTAATCAAAAATATAAAGAAAATCTAATTTTGGTTTGCTGCACAGTCTTGCACCAGTGCTCTTCAGGAGAAAATAATGGTTACTTTGCTATTAATGCTACTGTTCAAAATTATACAGCATCATTTTTGTTAGAAAAGGGAAATCAACTAAACTCTGTCAGACAATAACTGTGTCATCTGCTGTTTCAGGGTGCATTCGCACCAGTCTGCCCCTAATTGCAGGTGCGAAACAGCTTTGAGACTTCTTTTGATATTGTGATCAGAGGGACTGAAAGTCTTCGTTGTACAAAAGCAGCTCATTTTACATAAGCCACTATTTTTCCCAACTTCTACACATGGCTAGTAAGCAAATTCTTAGGATTTTTTTTTTATTATTATTTTTTTCAGTTCCTAAATCTGAACTTCCAATTTTTTTTCTTCTGCCTGCTGCCAGTAAAGCCTCTGGCTCCTAATCACAGGCAGACTTTCCCAGCCATGTAGGAGTCTGATCTGTGTGACACATCACTGTGTATGCCTCATACTTAACACAGAATCCAGGAAGAGGTGTATGCAGGGGTTAACATGACACATCCTGTGGCGATTGAGAGGCTTCTCTGGATGGAATGATGAGCAAGGAGACTACTCATCCTCACTATTTCTGCTGCATCACTGACAGGGCTTGTTTTGGTTCACTAAACATCTTCCACGGAGAAAAGCTGCTCTTAAGTTTGCTCACCTGGTGTGCTATAAATAATAAAATCTGCTGTCTTTATATCTCTGTTCCAGTCTCATACTGACTTAGTGACAAGGGGCCCCTGAGTGGAGATTCTTTTAAAGAGGAAGTTCAGTGCTTTTTCATTTGCAATTGAATAATTTTAGTAGCAAGGCAGAGAGTTTAAAATTTCAAACTGATAACCCTTTTGTATCACACGTTGTATTAGGGGTTCATCCATGATCAAGGAAATTTTAGAAGCTGCTTTTTAAGCTCATCAGTGAAGCATTCTGCTGGACACGCTTATCTAGTGACTGATAATGTCAAGATCCAATTGTCTTGGATCCAATGAGTATTGTCAAATAATCTTAGAACGGACTTTAGGACTGTGATTAGTTTTTTTTCCACAATACCTTGGTTTTGTTTTGTGAAGATCCTAACCTTGCTAACGTTCTGCTCCCTAGGTTACATTGCTGGATTTACAGATTCTGAAGTGAGCAGTAGACCAGACCTCTACGATGTGTATGTGAATTTGGCAGACAGTGAGATCACTATTTCCCCTGGAGTAAAAGGTTGGTTGCTTTTTATATCTTGGATTTAGAGGCCGTGTATTTGAGAGTTGATAGTAATTGCTGAAACCTCGCTGTAGGTCAGGTAATCTTTATCCTTCTTCCATCCGGGTTCCAGGATTTCACATGACAGTCACAAAGAGGAATTCTTGTTTTGACTTGTTATTTATATGGGTTTGTAGATATCACAAAACTGGTCATTCTATGTGAATGTGTGCTTTTTCTTTATTTTCTCTTACTCAGAGGCAATGACAATGGGAAAACTTCACAAAGAAATTGGACAACTAATTGTTCAATCTGCAGAAGATCCAGATAAATCAGACAGCCAAGTCATTAAGGTTAATATTTCATTTTTAAATCTAGTTGAATGACTTCTATTGCTAAATCTTGGTGGAAGCGGGGGAGTAGGAGGAGATTGTCCCTGAGAATTAGTCAGTCTCTTCTAACCTCTGCCTCTTTACAAAAGAGCATTTTTATTCTTCGTAGAGAATTTTTAAAGGATGATGTACTAGGTTTATATTGACTCATGGGTAACCGTGCTCCTGAAGAAACTTCAGAAATTGCATTGATTATAAGATCAAAATAATAATAGTTATTTAGGAGATCTTAGAAGTAATTTTATTTTACAAAATTAGTTTCCTAGTTTTATTCTATACAGCCTGTATTTTGCTCAATACTTTCTCAGTAGTATTGTCAATATCTTTGAAAAGTCCTACCAAGGAATGGCTTCTCAGCTGTAAAGCCTGATTTTTATGATGATGATTTTTTTTTCATTTCCTCCCTTGTCTATAGACATTTAGACATTTCACAACCAAGTCTCTTAGTAAAAATGGCTCAGTGAGGCCAGAGAAAGGAGCCCGTGGAGTGGCTTTATTCAACATGGCACAAGAGCAGGCTGAAAAGCTGTTGCAAGTTTACCTTAAAAGGGGGTTTTTTATTTAAAATGAACAATTTCTTTTGATATTATTTACTTTTTACTGACTATGTTAAAATATTATAATATCTAATACTATATTCACAGTTGCTTGCTTTTCTGTTCTTCAAGGATATTTCTCTGAAGACGAAAGAAATCTTGGCTACTTTAGCCTCGCTGACTGAAGTTTCTGACGGCAATGAAAAACCAACCCTTAACTCTGAGGCCCTGCAACAAAAGCGGTTTCCACCAGCCACAGAGAACTTTCTGTTTCATTTAGCAGCTGCTGAACAAATGCTCAAAATCTGATTTTGATGCACTGCAATGTTATGGACCAATTCAAGAATACTGTCTTTGCCATACAGATAGGAATATTTTATATGGAAAAATTAAAGGTATAAGAGCGAATGTCAGATTTACTGTGCTATAATGCAGAATATCAGAGCTTGACCTGGAACATCTGGAGGTAATATTTGGGAACATTCCTGGTGTCATTATCTCCCCCAACTATAACTTTGTATATGTGGCTCCTGAATTTCTGCTGCACTGTGGGTGCATATACAAGTAGCGTGGGCCTGTGTGTCTGGGCTGTGCCATTGTGGTGGTGGCTGTTTGTCCTGCAGGTTCCAGGGTTCAGCCAGCTCTGTTCTTCTTCTGACTTGTCTTCCTGGGGTCTGGAACATGGGCTGCAGCACCCGGGTTGTAAAATTGATGGGGTTTGGATCTGCCAGTCTGTGCACAGGGCTGCACTGAGCACGCTGTGGGTCTGAGCACTCATTCTGGGCTTCCAGGTGTCTCAGCCACTCAGATACCTGGAAACACCAAATAAACAAGTTCTCTTCTTTCAACTTGAAAGTGTCTAGGCATTAAAAAGCATGACTGGGAAAATATGACTAAGTGGTAGCCTTACTGTACAAAGGAAGAGGCATTTGAAAGCTCAAGTGGGAGTTGAGTACCTCTTTTGGACTTTTGCCTTAGCAGATTTTCCCCTTTCACTCCATCCCATGCCTCTGATGGAGGGGAAAAAGGACAGGATTGCTCTATTTAAAATGGGGTTTCCTAGGGGAGCCACAGGCTTTACAGCTGGAGTCTTTTAAGAAGTAGTTGGGGTATCTGCTGACCTGGCCGTTCCTTCCTGGTCCATTTGATGGAAAATCAGATGAGCTATAGCCTAATGGACCAGAAATGTTCAGGTGGGCAGGAACCATAGGTAGAGCACAAACTGCTTAAATGGCCTGAGATGTGAGACAGGTACAATCTGGTGGTGCTCTGTGTGAACTAAATGTAGATGGAGACTTTGAAAGTAATAGTAAAATCTGGGAAATAGCTTAGAGAAAATGCAAATTTGCCAGCTTCTTTGGTTGCATAACCATAACTCAAGAGATTATTTTTTTTTTTTCACTGAACAACCTGAAACTAACTGCTTTACAGTCTTCAGAGAAGAAGTTGGAGTCTTTGTAGGGGAATACTCTGAGCCAAACAATCTGTTTTTCTTCAGAAACGTCCACAGTCATCAGTCAATTCTGCAGTAGCACTTTGTTTTATGAAAAAAAAAAAACCCAACCTTTTTCCTGGCCTTTGTATAGATGGGCTGTAGCTTGTGATTTTACATAGAGATTTTATACTTACGATTCAAACTTCAGTAACCAATATTTATACTGTTAAATAATTGGTTGGTTGCCGTTCTGAAACCGATAGAGCTCATGAATAACTGTGTACAAGCAATATTGGATGGAAAAAGGCTTGTCCCGTTGCTATGTCTCATACTTTAAGGAAATATATTTTCAAATGTGGATAAGGAATGTGGTATCTATGTATGAAATAGGTAGTTACTACAGTCAGTAAATGAAAGTGCTTCAGAATAATCCCCTATTTTCAGGGGTGTAAAATTCTACTTAAACACTTACTCTGCAGTTTAAATTCTGACCACAGGACCATGTGCTTTTTTCTTTGAACTTCTGATAGAAGTACTGCAGTTGCCTTTGTTTACCTTTGTTTACCTGTAAGTGCTCTGCAGCTTTTTTTGGGTTGGTTGGGTTTTTTTTTTCCCACTTGCCCATTAATGTTTTTTCTTAACGGTTCTGTAGCCTTGTTGCTTCCTTCTGGTTTGGGACTGAACACTTGGAATAGCACAACTGCAAAATTATGCTGAAAATTCCATTTGGCACCTACTTTAAAGTCCACTGAAAGGAAAGCCTTTTTCACCAAGAACCTGAAGGTGCTGTGTCAGCTCTTAACGGCACGGTGTAACTCTGAAGAAATTCACGTAGTTTCTTATTAATAAGAAGCCTTAAGGAGTGTCACTAAGGTTGTGTGGGTGTTAGGGACAGGCACAAAGAGCAGAGAAGCTTGGTTACAAACTGACTATCGAAGGCTTGCTTTTCTGTCCCTTTTGGAAACAGTTAAGCTGCAAATCTTGGTGTTGGTGTTAGACCTTATACCCTGACGTTTGTGCGAAACAAATGAAGTACAATTTTGCTCTTAAGGAACTGGACTCAAAGCATGCTTGTGTCTATTAAAAAAATATCCTGAACAATCTACCCTGTAATTTATGTAAATGTATTCTTGAATAATTGTGACCGCTGAGTCTCACGTCTTGGCTCTTAGTTTTGCAATACCACCATTAAGCTACAGTTTGATGTTTAGGTCAGGAATGTACTGAAAGATGCATTGGCCTCCCCTCACCTTCAGGACTTGCTAAAGATCGTCCTGGTGCTCTTGACTTTTCTTAATGGCTTTTGCCACCGTTTCCTCTCAAAAAGGTTTAGAATAAAATAGAAAAATCTGCAATGTTGGGACAGGGAAAGATATCTGCTTACTTCTTGTTTCCCTTTCCCCAGGATGTGTACGGAATCAGATGACCCCCTTTCTGCTTCCTCCTAGACCATGTAAAATGAAATTTTCATTCACACCTTCTCTGCCTACCTTGCTGGTCTTGGGTAAATAGGAAATGGTGAATGGTAGACTAATATGAATGGTTCCTGTCGACCTGCTGAGAGACCTGCCCCCAGAAGGCAGGCACTGTGTAGAATAATTGAAAGCTGTGAAAATTGCCTGCTCCTTCTGAGTCGAGGTGTAAGTCACTCCCCGAGCCTCTCCACCTTGCCCAGTGCCCACCTGAGCTGGTTAGTGTGGTGGTTGCTGTAGCACACCAGTGCTCTGCAGGTACTGGAAGGTGGATGTGAATAGAGCAAAGGGGAGCAGGGTGAACAGCCAGTCCCTCCCGTTGTGATTTTGCTGAGTAATAAAAAAAACAAGGAAGTTTTTAGCTGCCTTGTTCTGCCGTGCCTTCCTCAGCAGCTCCCTGGCTGGCCTTCCAGCCAGAGGTGTCTGCCCAGCTGAGGTCATTCCTCCCATCTGCCAAATGAGGTGAGACTCAGGAGGAGACTCCCAAGAACTGTGCAACAGCTCCTGGTGTTGGGTGTATGGCGGATCAGGAGCTCAGTGCAGGGCTTCCTCCCCACCTCCATCCTTTCTCCACCCCTGGGGCCTGTGGGGAAGGAGCAGGGCTGGGCTACAGGCTGGGGGAGGGAGCACAGCTCCTGCTGGGGGAATGCTTTGATCTCACTATTTCCTAACACGGGAGTGGCTGATTTATTTAATTTTTTTTTTTTTAAGCAACACTAAAGGGATGTTGAAGCCTCATTGTATATTCCTAAGTTTCAAGATGACGGGCTGGGCAGGCAAGAAACTGCTCCCAAATTGTGCTCTACTGAGACTTAGGTTTTCCTTGAAGCCAAAAGCTTCCCTCTCTTGTAGTTTACCACACCTCAAACTGGTTCCACCACTCATGCTCTGTCACTGAACACAGTGGCTGGTGTGGAGACAGACCTGCCTTGGGCTGGGATGTTGTTAATCTACTCTGAGTTACAAAGGGGAAGGTTTTCCTGTAGGTGCAGACTCTCCTCCCAAGTCCTTCAAACACAATGCTTTGCAGCTTGTCCCAGCCTTGTTCCCTTCACTTGCCTCATCCCTCTGGACTACCAGGGTCTGGTCCTGGCAGGTCCAGAAATAAAGTCTTGAAACAATTTTATTTCAAGACCAAGGATGCCAAGGCATTTTTAGCAATGTATTTTTTCTGCCCTGATTCAGGAAGCCGCTGAATCACCCAGGCTGACAATTCAAATGGCAGGTGCCTGCCCTCCTCGTCTAGAAAATTCTGGTTGGGGCAATAGAAATGTTGCTGAGGAGGAGGAGGGAAAGGAAAGAGGCATTTAATAACCCTGAGGGGGCTGTGTTTAATATGGCAAACTTCATCTTGCATATTCAGTGAGAAGGTGGTGGCGTTTGATAATGGGCAGCTGTAATAGCAGAGACTATTATCAGCCCTATTCCACACGCCTTACTCACAGTTGTAATGACATCGATTTGCTTTAAACATCCAAATGTGGTGCCAGAGAATTTATAGCTTGTCTAGTTACCATGGCAATCCAAAGTTTGTGAATGTGTTATTTTCAATTTGTTGGCTTTGCTCTACTGCTGTTTTTTTGGGGTATTCCTCCTCCCTTTTGTTTCCACTGTGTTTCATATAACTAGCATTTACTTTGGCCATTCTTAAATGATGTTTAAAAAAGGAGGGGGAGAGGTGTGGGTCTTCATTGCAGTGCCAATTGCTATTTACTGAGGATGGAATTAGACCCCTTCTGAGTTTGCCTTGGGTATGTTATTGAAATAGGATTAATAGAGAAACAGGGGTTTAGAGAATCTGACTGTAGGTGTGGAAGGAGACAATCGAGCGAGGCAGGCTGAGATCGTGAACCTCTTCTACACATCCCTGTGGTATCCAAGGAAAAAAAGCTTCCTTCTCCTTACTGTCTGCCCCAGCTGAGCCTGATCTAATCCTTCCTTCTTGTGTCCCCTTTTGGCAGCCGTTGGAGGTGACATGTGGTTTGGCAGGCCCTCAGTCTCACCTAGCTTTTACGGTGTTGACCCCAATGGGGTTTTATGGTGTGGTTAAGACCATGACTCACAAAGGCAAGGCCAAGCGACCCCCACCAAGTTCAGTCCGTGTAAGTGATCCTTTACCTTTAAAATCTCCCGACAGTGAGTAGTGCAAACCCTCTACCACGCTGAGGTTTGGCAGCTCACAGCCAGCATCCATACCGTCCTCCTGGAACAACCTTACAGCGCGTTTCCCTTGTGTTATGGCTCCTTAGGATGGGTCGCTGCTCCCCTGTCCTCTCCTTCTCTGACCCTTCCCTGCTGTCAGGCTCAAGCAAAGGCAGAACTTGAACAAGAAACTAAACTCAACCCCCTACTTCCTGCTTTTGTTCAGTGCCAAAATCACAGCAGGAACTGTTTTTATGCAGGAGACCGGGACAGCTGTTTCTCCTTACTTTGCTCTGTGCTGCTGTCTTCCCCTAGGGATGGAGTGGAACTGGGAAGCCTTTGGTTCCCTCGTGCTGTGAAGAGAGATCTCCTTCTCCAGTAGAGTGGTGACCTGGGCACTGCAGCCTAAGGAAGTTCAATTACTGCAATCTTGGAGGTCATACTTGTAACATTATTGCTATGAAAGTGGTTATTGCATTTTTTAGTGCCTATTTTATCCTTGTCACAAACAACCTCAGCAGCACCTCACATAATACCTTCACTGATCAGAGCCATGTCTCCCATGACCCCTGCCCAGAGTTATCACAACCCCAGGGTCTCCTACCACGCTTGTGGAGCTGCTTTCTACCTTGTCTCCCCAGGTGAGGGTCTGATCTCCATTGTGTGGCAGGTCAGCAAGCCCTGTGAAGGCAGCTGTACTGGGCCAGACCACGGAACTGTTCAGCCAAACATCATCTCCCAGTGCCCACCAAAATGCAGATATGAGAGAAGGCAGGCAGATAAGCTATTTTCCCTGTCCAGTAGTATGGAGCTGTTGAATTTTTTTTACTGGTGTAGTTTCCATGATTTTGGCATCCTTAAACGGACTTCTCTTGATGGAAATGCCCATTCTCCTCTTAAGGTCAGCTTTTAGTTCCATAATGTGCTTTGGTAAGATTTTCAAAGTTCAACTGCATGTTGAGCTATCTGTGACTACCCCCTAAATCCACTCCTAGTGTTAACAGTCAGCTCAGAGCCCAGCTGTGAGGCTGGATTGTCCCCTCTACCACCCACTTATCCACTTGGTATTTATTTCACCTGATTATACATCTGGTATTGTAAGGTCTTTCTGCAGCTCTTCACAGACAGCTCTGCTGCCCGGAGTAATTTCCTGTGATCAACAGAATTTATCACTGCACTGATCGACAGGCTAAACCTTCTGCTACTTCTTAAAAGGCAGCTTTTTGTTTGGATAAACACTGTCAACCTGCAGAAGTGGGGATTCCTCATTGTCCACCACAA
The DNA here is from genome assembly GCA_013400055.1 of Nycticryphes semicollaris. Classification (NCBI taxonomy): domain Eukaryota; kingdom Metazoa; phylum Chordata; class Aves; order Charadriiformes; family Rostratulidae; genus Nycticryphes; species Nycticryphes semicollaris. The sequence continues at coordinate 912,143 of VXBJ01004731.1, forward strand.
AGTCAGAAAGCCACAGGATTTCCCAGTGGCTTCAGCATAAAAACTTCTAAAGTTCTAAAGCTCACGAGACTTCAGGCCTCACAACTCCTTCAAGGATGCTGAGGAAACCAGGAGTCACTTTGGAGCCAAGTTTGACACCTTGTTCCTGAACTTAAACAACTAAATTTAACCAATATTATATTGCCATCAGGGTGGCTTTGTCAATTATCACTTTAATGGTGACCTCACTCCTGTCTCATCCTTGAAATGAGAGTTACTAAATACAATGAAACATACGCAGTAAGGATTCTGAGAAGAACCAGCTTGACTTTACCCAAAGGACTCCTGATGTTACTGCTTTTCCCAGCTGTGTTCCTGGAAAACCAGCAGCAGCACAAATTTCTATATTCAATAGTCTTTTAATTAAGAAATCAATCGCACAAGGAAGCGGACGGAACACAGTTTGTGACACCACTGTGTTACAGTGCTTTCTGGTGCAAATATCACCGACAGCGTTACATTATGGGCACAAATCTGCCCGGGGCTGGCAAAATCGCTTTGCTAAGTCTTTCCAGACCACACCATCGTACACCAGATCCGGTACCTCCGCCACCATAACCTCATGATTTGGCCAGTCATTGAATTTGTCGACACATTCAGAATTCACTTCAATCCGAGTACACTATAGATTACAGCCAATCTCTAAATTCCTCTGTTGTAGAGTAACTCCGTTTCCTCTGTAGATGACTGGATTTCCGGTTCAAGGTCTGCTCGCTTTATCTGCAATGCAAAGGAAATCAGTACCACATGTGCAAACAGAGGGGAAGAAATATGCATTATGTAAAATCAGAGTAGTCCAGAGATCTAAACAGAGCCTCCGTGACGTTATCTCCATTCACTACAGAATCACTGAGGCTGGAAAAGACCTTTAATATTAGCGAGTCCAACCATAAATATATTTGGCTGACTCACCCAGCAAAACTTCTGCTGTGGGATGAGCCACTGGGAAGCTCAAAGGGAACCCACCAGCCAGACTCTCAGCACATAATTTCTCACAAATCCCCTCATTTATATTCAGTGAATCTCTTATGGCAACAAGGGTGAAGAAATTTAAAACCAAGAGATTACAGTGCCAGAAAGTTTTGGCAAATAAAAGCAGCCACTGAAAATTGCAAGAGCCCAGTCTGTGATTTTCTAAGAATATTCACACAGTGCTGAGAAGGGAGGGGAAATAAATGTAGAAAGCAGCCCCAGGTTCCTCTCTCACTTGGCCTTCTCCAAAGCCCAAGGTTCCAGGGCTACATCCTCTATTTAAGGCCTGCTGGAAAGGCATCCTTTCCCAGGGAACAGAGTACACATCACGGTGCAGTACAGCAGGGTGAGATGTCGCACATGGATCAGTTTACCCCTCCGATGAGCTCACGCTGACTTTGCATGAAAGAAAACAAATATTCTCATCTACATCCTCCCTTTCTCCAGCAGGACTGAAAACAGTGCTGGAAGAGCCTTCATTTTAATCTTTTAATACAGCTCTCCTGACCTTGCTTGCTTCAGACTGTTGTGAAAATCTGAGAAATCTACATTGAAAAGCATAAATATAAATAACACACAACACAACTTAGACCAAGCAAGTCCCATAAGCCTCTGCCTGGTTCCTGCCTTCACAAGCAGCCTCTCTGCTGACCTGTTTTAGATGCACAGCCACAGTAACCCTATTGATATTTTCTACATGGCCTTAACACTGCCGGCCATCATTATAGAATGACTATATAATACACCAATAATCCTAAATCAATTCCTGTGAAAGACTTACCTCCCCACACTGCGGGAACATACTCAGTGAGAGCGGTAGCATCCCTGCCAGTACTGACGTGATCATAAGCATTCTCACTGAAGCCATAGCACGTGGAGTTTTTGCCAACTTTGCTCTGTCCAAGAGAGGGAAAAAGTAAGTGTGTCAGTTTGGGCTCAAAAAATAATCTGTCAGTGAGACAAAGAGCATTAGCTACTATTTTAGTGGTTGAAGTTGTACTGAAATTAGTAATCACCTTGGCTTATGAATCCTAAAGATGTTTTCTTACTTTTTTTCCTATGCTCTTACTCCTCACTTCCTGTTCTTTCCCTTTATGTACTTAGCTGCAGCATTTTCCAAGCCCAGACTGTCAACACAAGATTAAGAAAATAAGCAGCAAGATCAAAAGAACAAACGAAGGGGCATTAGTGCTTTAAAGTGTCTTGGCCCTTTGACTGAGGGTTTTCTTGTGTTACTCTCTTTCCTTTCAGATTTATTTCCTCTTGGGAGTCCTACTTTGCCTTGGGCAAAATTTATTACTTGATATATTTTTAAAATTCTAGCTTACATCTGCATGAATATCTTCTGATAACAGAAGCCCCTTAGGCTTACAAAGGGGGACAGGGAATTGATTTAGGCAATACTAAATTACCTGTATTATTTACATGATGTAGATGATCCCAACCAAAAGCTCAGGGCAGGGTAAGAATTCCCTATAACACATACAATGAATTCTTCTTATGATACAAGGTCTCTAAACGTTGCAAAAGCAACAAAAATGTTTTGGAATACATGGAAAGCTGTTTGGAAGTTGGGATCCAGTTTTAGTTGCATGTTCGAGTATGGTATTACCTCTTCAGATATAACAAATCTAAGCTAAGTGCTGTGAACAACCTTGACACCAGGGAACACTGGGGCTGGAAAACAGCCTGTCAGGAGAGCACGTTTCCTGCATGGAAGCAGAGAGGAAACCCCTCAAGAGTTTTACACAACCCCCTGCAAACCCTCACAGCGTGGATACAAACATAAGCAGATTCATTTACTTATCTCAATGAATCACAGTAGCTGAACAGAAACTTCACAGGTAATTACTTCTGCCAAGTAATAGCACAAACCCAAAGAAACCCTGGCAAGTGGCAATAACTGGGCTGAAAACCAGAATAACTACTGAGCAGGCACCCCCAGCCCTTCTGCAGTAGCTCCTACCTTTCCACGAAGTAGGTAAGCACAGCTGGCAGGAAGAACACTGTCCCAAACAAGACTGCTCTAGACAATGCTGTTTCTTTAACGGCCTCCAGGGAGAGAGACAAATAAATGTTGTTAAAGCAGTGCCCTGTGCAGCTTCAAATACCACATCCTTCTGGCAGCACTTCGTCTAGTGCTCTGGAGTTTCAAGTAACAGGTAAATGAGAGATAAGAATTAGAGGAATTCTTTCTCAAATAGAAACTGAGCTCCTACAGGTGGCAAATATTCCACTTGCAACTAAGAAATAAGTTAAAAAGGAAGTGAAACTCCTGATGCCATATTAAGTTTTCCTACCACGATAATGATTTTGCTGAGGCTTGCTTTTTTAAAGCTGTGCTGAACTTCTTCCAAATGGTTATACCTTCTGGGCATCCTAACTATTTGAAGTTCTCTCTCCAGCTGCCCACAAATCCTTATGCTCATCTAGCTGTTTCCTCCCCTCTGGAGAGCAGCACAGAATGGGAGGGTCAGTGATAGCACATAAAATGAGAGTCCTTGCTCTAGTTCTCATGCCAGGCTCTACAGAGGTTGTCGATGAGCGAGACATGGAGCAAATACAGAGTCAGCTTGGTCAGCAACTGCAGCCCAAGGATAAAATGCATGAGCACATTGTAGATCAGGGCACTACCTTTTGGAAGGCACAGCCTTTAAGTAATATTCCCACTATAAAAGGTGCATGTGATACATACAATACCAGGCTTTTCTCTGAGGGGTCCCATCAGAAGAAGGTACAAGTCTTGTCTCCTTCTGAGGTGACCAAGAAAAGCAGAAATGCCTGTGCTGGTGTCTCTGTGGCTCACCTCTTGATATATTGATATATTGGCCTTCAGAGGCTGCCAACCTTGAAGACACAAAGGTTGTGGAAACAATACCAGAGATCTAGTCCAAGCTCACCCAAAGATCCAGCACTTGAGCTGGGCCTCCTCATTTCAATATATCCAGCTCTATCTACTCTCAGCTCTTAGCAGGGAATGAAATGAATCTACATTCAGCTCTTAGCAGGGAATGAAAGGCAAATCAAGAGGGGCGCCTCCACCCCCTGGCCTACCTTCTCACCGGCCTTCTGTGACACTCCTACAACCTTGCCATTCCTGTCCATCACTTCAATTCCATTCTCAAATTCTGGGCTTCTCACCACCACCACAGTAAATGCACTCATCAAACCTGCAGAGTTAAAGAGAATTTTGCTTTAGAAGATCCAAAGGGACTATCTCAACAGCAACATTCGTAGCCATGCATTTCACATTTCCAGTTCAACAGTTCACAGCTGAATAACCTGGCAGCTGAAGAAGAGGTTGCCCCATAAAAATCCTCTTGGGATCTTAATTTTTGTTTCAGAAGCTTGAGGGCGATTTTGAGGACCCAATCCTAAATGTGCTTTATCATTACAGGCTCGGAGCTTTCAATCACTGCCCACAAGTTCAAACCAAGAGTACCTTGGTCATAAGAGAAAGGGGAGGGGTTTGCTTTTGTTTTTGGCAGGGCTGTTCAATAGATGTAACAGATAGCACTTGTCAAACGCTGGGCTAATACTAATCGATTACCCTCAGGTTTCTCTCTATACTTAAGAAAATGGAAGCATATTTTAACACCTGCTCCAAGGATGACAAGTCAGAAAGCTCTTATGCAGATCCTCAGAAAGATTTGAGTAGCCACCTCACACAACTTGGAAGATAGTAGATAACATTTGTTTTCATTTTACCAGTTCCCTCTAAGAAAGGCCAAAAATTTATTTAAATGGCATTAGAAAAACAGTTAACAATATCAGATAGTTAAACTTGTCCTGGTGGAACTTCATGTCAGTCGAGCTGTTCCAGCAATGAGGTGAGTCCCATTACCTTGCAAGGCTAAAATATTCTGTTGTAACAACTCCCACTTTCTACACTGTCAGCAGGTAGGTAGGCTGGGGCTGCTGCTAGCTGAGTAAGGAACTACACCAGCGCACACCTAAAGCCGTGTCACACTCTGGTGTCATGTATGTGCCAGTTCGAGTGCTACTGCCCTCCTGATCCTTTCAGGTATAATGTCCACGCCAAATTAAAATGCCAACTCCATCCCTGGGTATCTTCGGAGAAACAATTGAATGTCTTGCACACAAAGGTCGGAAGAATGCTCTGCAGCAAGAAAACTAAAAAGCAGCAAGCACCAAACAGAGGTTAGCTGCACCGATCAGTGAGCATTAACTCTCACACGAGAAGGATGGCACACAGGAAAGGCAGCCAGAGAAGAAGGCTAGGAAAAAGCCAGACCACATCTGTGCAAGGGCAAGAAAGTTTTGCAGTCAGATGGGGGCAGCAAATGGCCCTCAGACCAGCTGTACCATGTACAGTTTCTTTATACTCACTGAGAAGAGGAGCAGGTAGAAGTTTTTTGACAACTAGTTGCGTTAATGAACTCCTCAGTGTGTATCGATTCATGAAGACAAAAGGAAGAGCCTAAGGCATTGGGAGGAAACAGGCACCTTCTATTAAAAAATGTGCAGTATTTCAGTATGTACAACAGTTCAGGAAAATAAATCTGTGACTTAGTACATAGTTACCATCTATAAAAATAAACAAACGCCTTGTTTTAACATTCCAACAAAATACCTGTTCTCTAGCCTGAGTATCTTCAAAAACTGAAGGTATTTGTAATGAGTCTTTTAGATAAGAATACAAAATATTATGATTAAAAAACAGCAAGAAACATTAATATGCATAGGAAATAGCAGTATGAATACAAAGACAGAAAAAAAGAAAACAGTTACCTCTGACTAATATCCCTTGGACTTCCATCCAACTGCCTTGTGACACACTGCTCTCTCCCCCAACCAGGGCACCTGGGGCACTGGTGTATTTTGTATTTGCTCCCGATTCTCTGCAGTTCCCATATTCCCATAATACTCTGGCAGGAAGTTTCATTTAGGAATAAATAGCCAGGATATCAGCTAGTGCTCAGAATCTCCCTTGGAGGACAAAGGGGAAATACTTCCACCATCACTCACGGGCACAGCTTCTCCTCAGACCTCTGGGAAGTCCTGAGCGCTGCTGGTCCAACTGTGTGGCCCAGTGGACAGAGGTGAAAGTCCACGTCACAAAAGCAGGAACAGCCATAATTTTCTGCCAGAAAGTTTATGAAAATTACCGTTTAGTGCAGAGAATGAGGAAATGTGTTACAGGGGCATCTACACTTGCAACGAGTGTCATGGGGATACCAGAGCTCATTCTGATACAGCAAACTCTGAAAACCACAAATTCCCATTCCCGCACAGCACAGAGCGAGCGAGGCAGCCCTCAGCTAATGAGCCTGCCTAGAAGGCTAATTAACCTGCATTCCATACAGTATTTTTGTGGCTGACTCTATTAGATGCCTGCAGATTTCACCACTTTTTTAGAGCTAGACAGATCTCCTCCACTGCACCACATCAAAAATCAGCCACAGCAACCCGGTGAGTTGTTCTGCGTTTGTAAATCCTGGCCATTTCCTCTCACCACCTATTTTCTAATTTTGCAGAATAATAAAGAAAAGGACAGAAGAGGAAGCCAAGCAAGGTACTGGCTGACAGACAATTGGGAAAACTCTTATTCTCAACAGTTATGGGGTAAAACATCAGAGCAAAGCATTAAAGTTTGATTCTGAAGGGTATCTGGCAGTGTAATTATCTCAGCACCTAATTATTCTCAGGAGAGCTTATTAGGAAAGCAAGCATTGAGCAAACACATACACCAATACATGCTGCATAGGAAATGGCTCCCACGCCGTAGAAGATCTGCTTTTGATGAACTGAGTACTCCTAAAAAAAGGACAGAAGAAACATACTCCATAAGTGCATTTGTAAAACACTTGTAAATCATGCTCAAAATGGTCTTGTACAAGTAAGATGATTTCAGAAATAAAAATCAACACATACTTCAGCCTTTGTGGTACCATTTCCATTTAACAGGGTGAATCCTGTGGTATAGCTGTGAAACACGAACTGCAGGGAGGAGAGATTATAAGCAAAAATGAATTTAGGATTGAGACTAGAAGACTAGTAAACATAGAAAGGAAGAGGTAATTACCTGACAAAAAAAAGTTTGCTTTGCCTGGAGCTGGAGAGATGAAGCAATAACCTAAGAGAAATAACCCCACAAGAAAATTAGGTTGGACTAGTCCAGAAGTTCTTGGTGAGCGTTGGTGGGCACAGAGAGAACTGCTCCGTTACTATTTGCAGCAGCACCCAAAGCTCCAGTCAGCAACTGAGGCCATTTGCCTGGATTCCAGGCTGACATACTGTCTTGCCACACGTGACATGTTCCACTTTTTCTATCCAATATAAAACACTGAGATACAGTGATTAAAAGACTGTGTGCAAGAATATATGGACAAGACGCTTTCTTAACCAAAATAAAAAAAAAATGCACTTGTACCTGTGAAGCTTAAATAGATGCAAATAAAATAGCTAAGACAATAAAAATGTCATTAAAGTATTGAATAAGAAAGGGTCAGATTGTTTTTGCTAGCAGGAATATAATGACCAGATGTACCTGATTCTAGGATTTACTTCCCAACTGAAGATAGTGAATAAGACCTTTAGTTTTAATAAACAACAACCTTTCTTGAGGTCTGACCTGCCAGCTGTGGAGCACTCTCAAAGAAGTGAGAAATTCCCAAAGCCTCAGAGAAGGATCAATAATTCATTTAATATTAGTGGATTCACTACCTTTATTATTAACGACAGCCCTGAATCTAACGACACCTATGAAAGAGCATTAAGCTATAAATGCCAAAAAGAAATATTTCTGTTAATTCTACTACTGTTCTTAATTTAACAGCCATTAAGACTTTCATTATACATTCTAGTAGCGCCACATAAACTCATGCTACAATCTCTAGATGGAATGATATATCTCAGTACGTTTACTCATATGTCAAAACCAAAGACAAATATATCTAATGAACAAGCATGCATATAATTACAGCTACAAGTGTTATAAAACAAAATGGTGCAGTTTTGAGCACTGTAACAAGAATATTTTTGTATAGTTTGTAATTTCTTGACAACACTATTTCTTACTTGCAAGTGCACAATTTACATAAGAAAAAAAATCATATTCTGGGTCAGAAGCACAGAACACAAGGCTCTAATTCCTTCCTACTGGAGTTCCCCTTTTTTTTTTTTTTTTTTTTTTTTTGAGGTTAAATGGACCAAAACTAGGCCTTGCTCTTAATGGCTGGAAATTTCACCTTGCACCAGAGAGCTGACCTTCACACATGAACAATCTCTTTGGATACTGCTGAAGGAAGGTAGTAAAAAAGTTTTGGACTTACCATGAAATTCTCTAAAGGCTCAATTTCTGGATTACCCAGCTTGTGCTGAAAATACAACTAAGAAGCCTAAAACCTTCTATTCCCTCCTTTCAACCCCTGGCTTTCCAAAAACATAAGCCCTGCGATACACCAGCATCCTTCCTAATTACTCACCAATGGAAGAGATACAGGCAGGAAGGCTAAAACAAAAGAAAACTTAATTTCAGTAAAAGTAACTGCCAAGTCCAGACTTTGAGCAGAAAGTTCCCCTGACTTCTCCCCTCTAGTTTCAGCTCTAAGTAAAACATTAGCCCACAAAACCCCCGCCTTTCTCTCACATTCCTTGCTAAAGAAGCCAGAATACCCAGTCACAGCTGATAGCCTAAAGGAGCCCTTGTGAACTCAGCACGGCTACTCAGAAAGTGTATAACTGAGTTTTGAACAGAAACTGTTTCTTCTCTCTGTATTAAAAAGAGACAGGTGGCAACAAAGGCTGTCACAGCTGGGAGTGGTAACATGAGGTAATAATAGCCTAAGTATGGTTATATCTGATTAACAACTTGTGGCTCCCTAAACATCACCCCAAACAGACTTTATCTGCTGAACTGTGGGGAAGATTCTTCAGGAGAACTGTAGAAATAAATAAATCTTCCACAGAAATAACAGTGCAACTAACAGAAGTAAGAGCTGTTGTTTTTCAGTAGAGTGTTGCTGTAATGTGAGCTATTCCTCTCTGATGTTTCAGTCACACACAGAAAGCTTCTCTTCAGGGAACATACCTGGAGGCCTAAATAAAACAGGAATTATCTTGTCTGTATCAGGATGTACACTGGACTTAAAAGAAAAAGAAAAAAGTCAAATTAGACCATCTTTGCCACACTTGAGTAAGAAAGAAAAAAAATAATTTCTAAATATTTTGTAAACTCACCAGGCTTAGCAGGAAGGCTTGTTTTATCTAAACAATTTGAAAATTAAGTTAGTAATCAAGGTTCAGAAGACACTGGGTAAAAATTTTGTCTAAATTTATTATACCTTGTTTTTCCAAATAACTTACTTTTATACAGAATGCCATATATTTATACACCCCTTTAATTATCGTTTTTCCCTAAAGTTTCTCTCCATATACTCCTTGTTGAATATAACTTACATCCCATGTGCTGTGTAACAGCACCAAAATACACATTATGGCAGAACAGGAAGTTAATTTCAAAAAGCTAAGCTGGTAGATATTTTGAAATAGGAAACAACAATTCTTAAATACAGATAAAAGCCTAAACACTTATGTTAAGACTTCAGCTTTTGTGGAATCAGAGAAGTTTTTATTTTTCCTTTCAGACTTTGATACACAGAGTACGAAATAACACATGGGAAGAGTTGAGCCCTCAGTGAATCAAAAGACAGACTCCTCCTAACAAAGCAAGGGCTCAGCACTACTTTCCAGCAATTCCATGGGACGGTTTCCCACCTAACTATTTCTACTGCTGATATTATGAGATGTGAAACTGAACCAACTTGCCCTCTATATGATGATACAACAGCAGAGATTCAGAATGAGCTCATTTTACATATTTATCACCTACATATATCATCCCAGCTGAGGACAGACAGGCTTAATCAATGATTCCTACAGTGATCCAAGCATGTCTTTTGAACTCAGCTACATGATGCACAAACTCACATTCTCCAGGATGGCAATAATGCAACTTGGCATCAGCAGTCATCCCAAGAAGTTTGTACCAGATTCATAGATCAGAAAATTCTCTGTAGTAATGAGTTCTTCTTGTGTTATACTGTGTATCTGAGTCTCTGTACTCTTTCTGCCAGATCTTATACTAAAAGCAACTACATTAACCATGAAAAAAAGACATGTCTATTTTCACAAAGCTGTGCTCCAAAATACCTGATTGTTCTTGTTCTGTACAGGCTCACTTAGCGTCTTTCCACTGTTTTGTGTTAATAATCTGGCCGTTCTTATTTCATTCTATATTTGAGAAAAAAACAAACCAATTAGAAAAAAATAAATCAGATTTCAATATTCTACAGAGCAACATATCAGTTATAAGATACACTCAGTACAAACCTAGAATGTCCTGTGCCAAAGCACTTAAAACAAGAACACAGTTTGACACACAACAAATTCAGTCATAAAAACTTTATTCAGGTCCTCTTGGTCCCTTTATGTATCCATCCTTCAACTCATTACATAAATGTACCTGAACTTCAAGGATATGAAAAACCTTACTGAAATCAAGAGCGTTATTCTTGTACTTAAAAGTTACCCATGTGCACTGGCAAATTCAGAGATTTGCCAGGAAAGCAACCATCTGATATCCCCACAGGCACGTAGGTGACTATTTCAAAATAAAATTCCAAACCAGCCTTTTAAAATTACCAGAAGCAAGTCACACTAGATTTTCCTGCTTTTTCATCAATGTGTGATTGAGTTTTGGATTATACACTGTTTAAACTTGGCTTAAGCTTTCAGTTATGGAAAACTGATAAAGAGAATAAAACTGTAACCCCATGTAGTTATCCACTGTCTACACAAAAAGCCACCTCTCTTAGGAGAATTTATGAGCTTATTTGACTTTTCTTCAACAGGCACATCTCTATTTGCAACAGGCACATCTCTATTTGCAACAGGCACATCTCTATTTGTATTTTAATTTAAGAAGGTGTGAACTAACCCCAGATCTCCAAATGCCTGAATGTACTATACAATTTTCTTGTTGGCACTTACATGTATATCATGTACCTGTACTAAATTATATTATTTGTACATGTAAATATAGATATAGATATGTATTCATACTATATATACACATCTATATAGACAAATTAATAGATACACACTAACTCTGCAAGTGACAAGGAAGTATCTAACGTACACACATTTTGGCACTGTCCTTTTGCTTTAATGGAGTCTTCCCCTAAAAAAAAAACTTGATAAACAGATACTCCTCTAACTTATCGATCAGCCAGCCAACTCTCACACAACACACTGTGCTTTTTCCTCTGTCACCTCTGACAAAAATACACGGAGATGGATCAATGGAAAAACACATCTTTCTTTGTTTTGATTGCTTATCAAACACTTCCAACACCCTGTTAATTTGGTAGAAATTCATCACTTCACACCACTGGAAGGTTTTGGTACAGCTTTCCTCAGTAATTTTTTGTCACAGATACCCATTCCAATGTTACCTGCATCAAAATGTTTAGGATCTGATTTTGAACTGTTAATAATTTTATAGTAGTTCTACTTCGTGCTCTCCTACCCTAAATATTCAAATATTGAAAAAAGGCCATGATAGGAAGAGGGAAATAAGATTATTGTAAAATTGAAGCAGGTGATCCTTGTGGTCCCTTCCAATCGCATATGCTACGATTCTATAATTTGACAGAAGTTTGTTGTCAGAACAGTTCCTGAAATTTAGAAGCCAGACTTTATGGCCCACATTGTGTTTAGTGTCATACTTTTAATAATTATTGTTAAATTTGTAACAATCATTCTCTGGTATAAAAAGGCCATAAAGTCAGGTATGCTCCCTCTCAGGGGAGGATTCTTTTCAGTACAGCCACCTGGAAGGGAATCAAGGAGCTTCATGACCTTCAGATGAAGCCGCACCATAGGGATGGGTGCATGGACTGGCCTGCAGAGATTTGGGGTGCCTGTGGTGCAGTTCAACAAACCTGTCTTCTGCAGCACCTCAAGTTCTCCGGCAGCAAGTTATTACTTAACAAGAGCTTCGCCAGCGGTTCGTTTAATCTCTTTTGTCTTGGGGGGGGGTGGGGGTTTCCGAATTACGCTAATTCAACTGTTGGCACAGGAGCCACGGCCTATGCAGGGCTGCTGCAATGGCTGTGCCTAGAAATGCCCTGTGTTTGATGTAATTATGTATAGAAACACCAGGCAACGAGGCTAGTACTCACGGAGGATTTCAGGAGCAGCAGGGGATCCAAGACGTCCGCCCAGATCATAAACCTCTGGAAAAAAGACTGAGGGAAACGAGGCGTTATNCGGGGAGCGGTCTGGCTGCTGCACCCTCCGCCCGGCCCCGCACCGCCGCCATACGATCCGGGCCGGGCAGGCCCTACCCTGGGGTAGACCTGGTGTCTGTGCTGCCTTCCCACCCGCAGGCGCGGGCCGGGCCCTGAGGCGCCGCCGGGGAGGGAGAAAGGGAGGTGGCCGGGGTCGAGAGCCCTGGAGCGAGGGAGGCAAATCGTGCTTAGGAAAAGTTGACTTTTCTTCCTTCCAGCAGTGTCCCCTTCGCCACTCGGGAAGGCAGAGCTGAGCAGGAGGACGGCAGGGAAACCCGCTCAATCCTCCACGTTGACTAAAAATGACTGAGGTAAGGGCAGGATTCAGCCAGGTAACAGATCAGTGCGGTTTCACAGGCACAAACTGCTGCCACCAACACCACCAGTGTGTTATTTTGCATCACCGAGCTGCACAGGGGTTTAACTTCACATACTGTAGGTCCAGGAGATAAGGTTTATTGGAAAAGTTGCGTGGATACTGGCAGATTTCCACACAACTGAAGTTAACCACTGTGACTGAGAAGGGGTTTGCAAGTACTTAAACCTCACCACACAGCATCAGGCTGGTTTTTTCATCCTTCCACTTACATCGTGGCCTTGATAGCTGTGATAAAGTTAACTTGGGACACACTTTGCCAAGGTGGTTCCCTCGTGTTTGTTTGTCCTTTCCCCTGGTAAGAAAAGGGCAGCAGGTGAAAAATACAACCAATGGTTTTGTTATTTATCCAGCTCCTCAGCAGCAGCACACCCGCTATGGGCGACTCACCAGGGTACACACAGAAGGGTAGCGCCAACTGTTAACTGCTTGCTGTGAAGAAAGGTATAAAAGATAGTTTCTAAGGCAGTGCAACTTGCCCAACTTCTTCAAAACCCTGANGCCAGTCAATGTCAAGATTTATTATAGCTTGAGATGCTACATCATTTTTAAGCAGTACATTTCACTTTTAAGTGTTCCCTGGAGACAGATTCAAGCAAATAAGCAATGCTTTAAATGATAGAAGACTGTCATTAAGCTCCAGTAAGTGCACTACTGGGGTTCAAGATTTTGTCTCCCAAGCAGAATGCAAGTTCTTCCTGCTTGTTAACACTCTTATGGAGCTGCACTCCATCTTGAACTATATGCAAGATTAAACTGGCACATATTTACATTCATTTGAAGTCATAGTGCATTTACACATCAAAACAAGGGAATTTTTTAATTGTTTTTAGTTGTTACAGTCATCTCTTCCTCTGCAAAACTAATTAAAAAAATTACATATCAAAATTCCATTTTCTGTATTGTCCCCCTTGTTTCAAACTCTTGTTACAGAATTTAATTTTTCATGTGAGAAAAGAAAACACGGGACACTTGATGGTCAAAAACTAGTTCAGGAAAGAGGAAAAACCCAGTGGAAAACAACTGTATTTTGTGTACTTGTAGTCAGGGAGAATTCTGGAATTCATGAAACTTAAGTTGCAAAAGCAGGGAGGGGGGGTAAGCCTTAGTTTTTACATTTTTTTTTTAAAGCAAGACAAGGGAGTCAAGTAAATATTTCCTCATTTAATTTCTTCTTAAACATGAGAAAAAGAGAACTTTGATTTGATTATTTTTTTAATACAATCACAGCTGCTTTACTAATGTCTTCTGTTCATGGTAACTAGGAGTTTTGTCCACATATTTGAGTGTTTATGTATGCACTTTCTCAAAATATTCTTTAGAACCTTCTGGGCTTGGTTTGATCTGTCAAGAAACAAAAGTTTAGTTATTATATGCCATAACTGAGATTTTAAAAAACCCAACCAAACAGATTTGATGATTTATCCAGGAAAATCCATGCATACTTTATAAAAACAATAGGCTATTTCTGTTTCTGCACTTGACTGAAAGACGAAAGCCTAAATCTTGTGCAAGCTCCTAATTGCAAGTATATAGCATATTTCTCCTGCTAAATATGAAGCAGGACATTACATAAGGAAAAAATATAAAGACAACTGGTGGAAAGTGCAAGTCAAATCTAGAGTTTTAAAAACAATTTGTGTCTTCTACAAGAAAATCAGTGACTTTCTTCACAGAAATGGCACGTTTAGTTAGCTTCATACAAATAGACTAAATAGCTCTCAAGGATAAAAGCCTCAAACCATTCATGATTTAAACAGGCACAGATTCAGTCAAGCACCTCATGTTAAAGTGCTTCTCAGCCCTTCAGACATGCAAAAATACACCAGTGCCTATATTTAGAAAAGTGATATTTAGCAGATACTTACTGTAGGGGAGTCTGGAGTCCAGTTTGCCGGGCAAACCTCTCCATGTGTTTCCACGTACTGGAATGCTTTCACCAGGCGGAGGGTCTCTTCCACGCTACGACCCACAGGGAGATCATTGATACTTAGGTGCTTGATAATCCCATTTGGATCAATGATGAAGAGACCTCTGTAATCGAGAAAGAATTCAGGGAATGCAAATCACGTTCCAAGACCAAACACAAGGAAGTGCATGAACTATTTCAGGAAGGCAAGTTATTCTTAGATGCATGTATCAAGAGTCAGGAGTAGCAACAGAGTCATGTAGTTGATATATTGTCTGTTAGTGCAGTGATCAAAAGCCAACTGGTACGGTATTGTGAAATTACAAACTATGCATAAAGACTATTAAATCGAGACAGATGTACAACAAAGGTAAAAGCTTCTAATTCTACCTACGTTTCAAAGTTGATAGCTGGCAACCTTCTGGTCTTTGTGATATGAAAATCTAAAGGTATTGAGTGAAAAGCTGCTTACTCATTAAGCTACTAAATTAAATCCCATTGCACAAAAACATTTGTGAAAACCAAAGTCCCTGGCTTACCATATTAATTAACTTGTCAACAAACATACATCAGAAGTTCCTGATCCAAAGAGATCAGGAACCAAAGGTCTCCAGAAAACTCCTACCCAATGCAATGGATATCAGGGACCACTATTTACTTCTAATAAGTATATCCATGGTGGAGAAGAAAATGTCACATTGCTCTAGATTGGGTTGTGTCATAACCAAGTTATCAGCAATCGCACGTTACCTTAGTGCTATGCCAGGTCCTTCCAGCAGCACACCATAATCACGGGAGATTTGTTTTGTGAGGTCCGACAGAACTGGAATATTCATTTTGCCCAAACCACCGCTCTAGAGAAAAGATTACGTTTTGTTACAAAACGCTTTTTAGGATTAGCCTCCTTGAGTCGCTGGGTTCAGTGCTCTTGAAAGTATACTGAACACAAAGCACATTCCTGCCATTTGNGAAGTAGTCAGCAACATTTGGTTTCTTTAAAACATGAAAATGTCGTTTGCACCCAGCATTTTAGAATTGCCTATTTTGGTGGTAAAAGGCTACCTATGTCAACAGTCCTTAATTTTCAGAAAGATTCCCCTTGTAGCCTATTCAGGAGCTTTGAATACAAACATTTCTACTGCATATTTAAGTGTTAAAAATTAAACAAGATGAACACAGTGGAGAGGGAAGACAAGCCTGCATACTATGAGCAGACAAAACAGAAGGCTTCTAACAGCCATGTTATGTCAGAGTATGTCAGAGTTCTGCTCCTTTCTTTATTTAGTGCATGTATTTTTTGGGGTTTTTTTCCCCTCCCCCAAATCAATTCAAATGCTATTTGGAGAGTCAACCAAGATGTTTTCCGGTTTTGCAACATACTGGAACTGCAAGAGAGATAAGCTCTCTATCCTTGAAACAAGCCTAGAGTTTGTTAGCTCTTCTATTCCTGGCATCATCAGTGAATCATTGTGCAATCTCAGTCACTCAGACCCTGATCCTGCAAATGCCTGTCCACAACGGAGTTCTCACGTGCAAAATTTTGAGCGCAGGTGTCGGAGAAACCAAGGCCTTCAGATTCTCTGAGTGTCAGTTTCCCAGCTGCACCACCATGGAATTCTTGTCCACCCTTTGCAGGGGGTTTTGCACCCAGCAGCACCTGGCTGGCACAGGCTGAGCAGCTTCCGCGTGAAGTGGTGCAGTCACTCCGTAATTACGTTTTAGAGCTTTGAACAAAGCACGCACAAAATTAAATACTCTCAACAGGTTCAGCCAGTCCGCATTAAATCTGGCAAACTCTCCTCCCTCCCCTCTATGTGACAAGGGCAGAGCTGCGCACCAGCAGGCACCCCAGCCTGCAGAGTGCTCTCCATACAACCACACTGGTAATGACCGATGGCCCCGGAGCTCCTGCGCCTTCCTGCGATGCTTCTGAGTCTCTACAACCAACCAAACCAGTCTAGTGCTTGATGAGATCAAAAGCAGGCATTTCTGTATGCATCTGGAAGAGGCTCCTCTCCAGTAAAAGGCCATCTTTATCACTTTCCTTCCCTGAAGAAAGCTGAGCACCTCCATTTGCATTGCAGAAGTGGAACCATTTCAGTGAGAACGAACAGAAGTGCTCCAATAATGTCATTCTTCTTCCATTCTGAAGCCACCACTGTTGGGGACTGGTTAAAGATAAGGACTAAACAGCTGCTCTTGATTTTCTGTGAGGGTGCACTCAAGCCATCAGCTCCAACAAGCAGCTCAGGACAGTGACATGTACACTGAGTATTTGTCTTTTGAGATAAGCAAGGGCATGATGTAACCTACAATACTGTTGTGAGAGCAAAACACAGATGAACACCACCCCCCTGAATTTAATAAGGAAAAAACCCAAGAAAATGGAGATTGAGGTCAGAATTATGTCATCAATTGTAGAAGGCAATCACTTCACATATCACTTCAGGCAGTCTCCCGAAATCCGTGTTTGCACAATCATTTCTTCAACTGTTCTTCTCAGGAGCTCTTGTGAAAACAAAACAAGCCAACACAGAAAGCCCTGAACAGCTGCCCAATTCGTACCTTTCGTGGTGTATTTATCCAGGCCAGATGACAAAAATGAGAATCCACAGAAACTGCCACAACTTCACAGTTCACATCACGAAATTCATTTGCTTTGTCGCTGAAAGCCACAATTTCTGTGGGGCAGACGAAGGTGCTGGGCGGAAAGATAACAGGCTGTAATGATTCTGCCACCTTTTCAGAGAATTTTTCAGAAAACACTTCTAGGCACTAATGCAACAGTATGTTTTCTTTCACCTGACCATTTTAGCCATGTTTCCTGCTGAAGATTTGCCTCAGCCATTTGGCTCAAAGCAGCAGCCACAGCCACCTGGCTGGCTCACCAGTTTTCAAAGCTCAGTTTGAGACAGATGTTTTGCAGAGATGGGGAACAGTTTCTCTGTCTCTGCTACACACTCTCTAAGACAAAGAGGTTTTGGAAATTCTTAAGAGAAAGGAGTGTGGGGTAAATCCTCCCCCATGTGCCCACATACACAAGGATGCTCCTGGCAATTCAACTCTTCTGGACAGGCTCAGCCCCGTCGGTCCATCTTTTGCCCTGGAGCCATCCTGCAGCAGTTCTGCTGGACCCGCTGTCTCCAACGTGACCCTGGACTGCAAGGCAAAGCCTTCACCCCTGGGATCTGACTGTGAGAGGAACCACATCAAGGAACCACCACAAGGTCAAATCCACTTCCTGAAGCAGGCCCGGCATCTGGAGGATGCTCTCCAGCCACTGGATCCATTGCTCAAGAACACAATGGCCATTTGACCCCAGTCTTATCCTTCTGTCTCTAGAAACAGACACATCTGCCTTGGAGGATTAGCCCAGATAAGGGAAAACCAGCACTTCTGGTGACCTTCAGCCGGGCAGGAAGCCCATTTGAAGGGAGAGAAGCCCACACTCACAAGTCCAGGGGGTAGAAGAAGAGGACGAGGTATTTCCCTTTGAAATCATCCAGGCTCAGCTCCTTGAACTCTCCGTTAACCACGGCTGTCCCTTTGAAGAACGGGGCGTGCTGTGTCACCGATGGGGCTAACCGGCAGGAACCTGCAGGGAACAAAACACAGCTACGGGCCTGCTCGGGCCGGGCCTGGGCCGCCTCCTCCCGGGCGCCGCCGCAGGGGCCGTTCCGGCCTGCGTCCCGGCCGCGCTCCCCGCACTTACCGAGGCTGAACTGGCGGCAGGCGGAGGGCAGGGGCCGGGCCGTCAGCCCTCTCCCAGCGGCGGCAGCGGCGGGGGCCTGCGGTGGGGGGGGGGGGGGCAGCGCCGTCGGGGG
>VXBJ01004731.1:935803-973640 GCA_013400055.1 Nycticryphes semicollaris
GGCAAATCTGTGTTTGCATCTGCTGGCCTGACTCAGTCCCCCATGGCTGGGTAACACACTGTGTGCCTGGGGACAGCTGGGCCATGGCAGGTCCTTTCCCTCAGCTGCAGGAGCTGTATTGTGGCAGCAAAAAAACAAAAGGGCTATTGGTAGGATTTCCTGAGGATGGTTGTCTCACCCACAGATGATTATTCATAACTTCTTAGTTGATGTATTCTAAAACCGTGTCCTTCCCCCCCCCCCNGCCTGGGCAGACAGGCCCCAGTCTCAGATCTTGTTCTGCAGTGAGGAACTGCTGGTCCATACCGGACATTTTCACATGTGGAGGATTAGAGTCTTTAACCCTGATTCAAATTGAAACCTCTGAGATTGGTGAAAGACTTCCCAGGGATTTCAGCAGACTTTAGGGAGAATTTTTTATCATTATAAGGTGCAGAGCAGTGGCTAAGGCACAGGAATGGATAAGGTGACATGGAAATTTTATTTTTGGTTGGGATACTTGTCTGCCTGCTCTCACTTTTTGCCTCTTTTTCCCTATCTGGGAATAATTAAATATGCCTTTCTGGTGAAAAACTTCAAGATACGCTGTTTAAAAGTGCTAGATAATGCTTGTACATTGTTACCATTATTGTTTTGTGAGAGTTAGTTTTTGAAGAGCTCTTTGAAACATGATCATTAACACAACAAAACATTAGTGAAAAAGTAGCTGCTGTTTCTCTCTAAACTTGATGAGAAGGGTAAGAAAATCCCGGATCAGATCTGTTGCTGTGGGTCACTGAATGGGGGATTCTGTAGTGGTGGATTTGCAGAGCACAGTATGTGTTTGTCTACTTATTTAAAAAAGAAAATCTGTTCATTTTCTAGAAGGTTATATTTTATTCCTTGTGCTCAAATGCCATAACAATCATTTGTCCTCTACCTTGAAGAAATAGATAACTGGGGAAAAAAAAAAAAAAAAAACAAAACCAAGGGAACAAAAAAAAATTTGGAAATGGAAAGAAACAACAGAGGCATAAACATTTCTATCTGACCCAAAGCAAAAAATTTGGTTTAGACAACACAATGCATCACCCCGTGGCTGTTGGTAGATGGCAGCCTCTGTCCTTCTGCAACGGGGCTCTGTAAAAGGTTACAGCTGCCTCCAGATGCTCTCTCACAGGCCTCTCTGCTCCCACCTGCTGATACCAAACCTCAGCAGGAGGCAAAAGAAATTTGTAGAATGAAGTTTCCAAAGCAATTCCAACCATAATCCATCTTAGAGCTAATCATGAACAGGCTCTCCTGCATTAATTGCATACTGTAATGTGGATTTAGGAGGTAGCTGCTGTTGGAGTGTGTTTCCAATCGATAAGTGTAGGCAAAACCCTTCTTGACATCTGGTTCACTGAGGGTCTTATCCTGATCTTTCAGGCAGGCTGTACTGAGGCCAAGGGGTTTGTCTCTGGTGGCAGGATAAAACGGGGTGTGTGTTGCTGCTGCGTTTCTGGCTGGAGCTGTGCGAGCCCACCCTGCCAGTGACTCATCCCTCCGAGTGGCTCAGAATATCTCACTCTGCCTTCGCTGCTCTCCTGTTCTTATTGCACTCATGCATTTGGGTCTCGCACGGTGCTGGCGTTTCATTTACAAACCTCTCTTTCTCCCATAAAGGAAAGATGGCTGCCAGCCCTGCTCTATCCTGATGTTCAGCACTCAAAAAGGGTTTGTTTGGTTGGTTTTTTTTCTCAGCCTTTCCTGAATGACTTTGGATGAAGATGTTTTATTTAAAAGCAGAACAACCAAACACATTAAGCATCTTAGCACATTTTTCAGAGTTTAACTGTTCTTGGGTAGCCTTTTTTCTTTTTTTTTTTCCTTGCAAAATTGGCTGCTTCTGTGTATGATTCAGACTAAATTTTCCCTTTTCTCCCACCAAGCAGTGAATTGGGATCTTTAGACCAGAAAAAAAGACCTGTGTTCCTTCCCTGCCACCCTGTCTGAGCCCGTGCTTGAGTATTTCAGCACCAGAGTTTACAACGGGGACCAGAATAGGAGAAGCAGTGGAACAGACACACAGGTCTCCTATTTTTTTTCTCCCTCTCTCACAGAAAACCTGGCTGCTCCATTAAATCCAATGTTAACATACCTTGAAATTAAAGGACTGTGTTGTCACAAGAGAAAATGGGTATAAATAAATCTACCTGTTCCTAATATTTTTTGGTTTTATTGCTTTTGTGAACCAAGCGTTCCAGGTGACACAAAAATGAAGATACCGACAGCTATGAAGAAGTCATGAGGTAAGACTCCAAATGCTGCAGTGAGTTTTGCAAAGACCAGCTGATGGACTTTAAGGCAAGTAGGTCTGTTCAGTGGCACTTGCTCTGGCAATCCATGGGGAACTGCATCCGTGAAAGGGGCCGTCCATCCGAGGCCTGCACTGAAGCAGACCCTTGTCACGTATCAGTGGTATATCTGGGCTTAAAAACCTGTGGTAGAAGAGAGAGATGTGGTGAAGACTGATTGTCTTGATTTTGTTTTTCACAGTAGGGCATTTTCATAGCTAGTGAGCACACCTCCTCCCATGTCCTAGTGTGACACATTGACTCGGAAACAAGTCTTACTGGAAACAAGTTTGATTTTGTTAAATACTGCAGGAATCATTAATAAAAACCCACTCTGTTGTTCTTACTGGTAAACATGAAGTCAGAATTGCTGCTCTCCCTGTAGGTAAGACAAACACGTTATTGCAGGATCTCAGCAGTCCGGTGGCAGAGCTCAGCTTTCCACTCCCGGCACCCAGCTACATTTCAGTGATGGGACTGCTCCTAGCCCACTTCCGTGCAAAGTCATCCAGCTTAGTTGAAATAACCGCTCTGGCAGCACCCCATTCCATTACTGCCCCAACTGTGCCTTTGGTCGCCAGGAATGTGTTGAGCGCTCCCAAGTTGTGCCGTTTGCGAACACTCGGTATCTCCGTGGGATTTCCAAACACCGCATAGGTCTGTTGTAACTCTTCCCATAAATCTATTTACATGTTCAAGAGTTAAATAAACTTTCACAAAAAGGATACAGGACAACACCAGCATGCTGGAGTCCCTCAGGGTGACACTGCGGATGACTGTGTGCCTACCGCTTGAGTATATAGATGTTAGATAAAAGAGGAGCAGAGCAGAGCCCGGAGGTTCACAAGTTGATTTCCCTGTGCAACTCAGATTAAGAGCTGTATAAAAGTTACCCCCCAAACACAGTCAGTGCTCCCTGTGGAGTCTCCCATGAAGGCAAATCCCTCCCCCTTGAACAGCCTGCCCCTGGGATGTGACGGGCACACTGATACCCCGCTGCTGTCAGCACAAGTTGTGTTTGCTGCTGCGGCGAGTGCCGATTCACAACATGGGAACTGAGACACATCTTTCTGTTTTCCCTTTGAAGAGACGGGCTGCTTGTAGCATTAAAAATGTATGTAATAGAAAGCGTCACCATGTCTTCCGACATCAGCCATGTTGTGATGCTGGTGTTGTCCTTGTGATGACCATGAGTGAGAGGCTGGGCAGGGATGTGAAATGCACTTACGATCTTAGCATCATTTGCTCTGTTTACAAGCGAGCATCAGTCCTTACACAGAAGTGGTCAAACAAATGAGCAGGGCAGACACTCCTTAGGAACCTCGTCTCTGGGCTAAGGTTTTGGTTTCCAGGAAGCAATTGTTCCCTTAAGAATTATTTAATCAGTGAAAAATTTTCCGGTATTTGCAGACACAACTGCTGCTATATAGAACTTGGCATTACAAAGAAAACAACCGCAACATGGCACAGCTTCCAGAGGCTGAACATTTTCTGAAGCAATAGGAGAGAGGATGTGGAAGATTGTAAATAGCGGTGCCATCTGCTATGCACAATAACTTTCAAAGTTCTAACCCTTGACACTTAATTGGGAACAAAAAGCATTTATTATAGCCATTTCATCCTAATGCCTGAGGTATTATTCATTAAATGCATTTCTCATTTATTTCCTACGTCCAGAGAATGTGTTCTAGGCAGTCTGCAAGTCGTTTCTGCCTGGCTGTAGAAAAAAGTATGATTGGTACAATAGAAAAAGAAGAAAAAGTAGTGTACATGCTCCACTTACAAGCAGGTGTACGTTAATTAGATTTGCTTCAATGCAAATACAGATGGGGGAAGAGGGTTAGTGAGAGTAAAGGGTCGGGTTTATTCCTCTTTCTTTGCTTGACCTGGTGAATCCATCTGCCCTGTTGCCAGGAAAATCGGAATCACGCTGACACCAGCATCTCTCCTGTAAAGTCAGAAGAGAATTTATGTTGGAACCTCACTCTTAAAATTCGCAAACTTTCCACAAGTGGCCGATGCTCTCACGCAGCTGCTTATCGGGATAAAATAACGGCGTGGCGGAGCAGATGCGATTCCCTCGGGGACGTTCAAGACCTCTAGCGAGCCTGTGCCCCCACTCCCGGGGTCCCCGGCCCGGGGCTGCTGCCGCGGGGTGGCGCCCGGGACCAGGCTGGCTGCTCCGCGCATCGCTCCGCGGTCCTCCCCGCCTCCCCCGGTCCTCCCCCTCCGGTTCACACTCGGCCGCCCCTCTTCTCCTCCGCCCTACCCTGGGCGGGGGCTCCCCCATCTCCCTTCGCTGCGCGGTTGCGGGGCCGCCCCAAGACTACAGGTCCCGGCGTGCCCGGCCCCGCGGAGCCGGCGGGGATGGCGCCTGCGCGGGGCTGCGGGACCGCTCCGCCGCGCCACACCCCCGGGGGAGGGAGGCAGGAGCTCCCGAGCCCTCAAACCACCGGGGGGAGGATGGAGTAGCGGGGCGAGGCGAGGCGCGGCGGGAGCAGACAGCGCGGGGAGCGCCGCCTCCGCCCGGGGCGGAGGGGGAGCGCGGAGGAAGAAGGGAGGAAGGCAGGGATCATGCACGGCGGGATAACGGGCTAGNGCACCTCGGGAGTGACGTCCTGCTGCAGTGCCGCTGCCTGCCTACGCTGCCCGAGCTCGTCAATGGAGCTGGAAAACATCGTTGCCAACACCGTCTTGTTGAAAGCCAGGGAAGGTGAGAGAGCGGCGGGAGGCGAGGGAGGGCTAAAAGCATCCTTGTCGCAGTCGCCCCTCCGCGGAGCTATGACCACGGGGGTGCGGGCGTGCACCGGTGGGGCCGCGCGCCGGTCCTGACTTTCGGGGTGCTATGTGGCCGAGCCGGCGTTGGAAACGGCTCGTTTGAACTCCGGTTAAAAGGAAAATAATCTCTTTCCCCTCTGTGTGCGGGGTTTTGGGAAAGGAAGTGCATGAGATTGCAGAGATTACAATATTCACCCATCTCTTCCNCCCCCCCTTGTCCCTCCCCCCTCTTCCCCCCCCCCCCCTTAAATCTGGTCCCACAGATTGTGCTATTTCAGCGCCTATTGTTAAAGGTCAGCTGCAGATGCATTCATTCAAAAGGGCTTAGCAAATCTGCAAATAGCTTTCTGCGCCGTGTGGTGAGACCGGCAGGATCGTATCGCTACAACGTACAGTCATTGCCTTATTCGGCGTTATGAGGTGATATCATGTTGCTGCAAACATGCCCATTGTTGAGTGTCTCTGTCCCCAGCCGGAGCAGGGCAGAGGGACCGGCGGCTCAGCCCCCGGGCTGCCCATGTCCCGGAGAGCCGCCGGAGCTGGCTGAACCGGGGGCTGCCCTCGCTGTGGGACCGGCAGCTGGATGCTCCGGGAGATGCCGGTGCCGCCGGCACGGAGCAGCCGCTGCTCGGCGCGCTACGCGGTAAAAACACGCTCGGATGTCGGCCGTGGGGCTATCTTGAACGTCTCCGCCCCCAAGAACCCGCAAACCCCGATACCGCCGTCAGATTGGGCTCGCAGGGCTTTTTCCCTCCCTTCGGGATGGGAGGTGGTTCCCTCTCACGGTGCGTGGACATCACACCGCGGGCGCGGAGCCGGGCGCTCCCCGTGGGGGGTGGGTGGGGGAGTGGCCGGGGACTCGGGGCTCGCCCCGGCTCCCCGCGGAGACCCCGGCCACCCGGGAGCATCGCCCCCCGCAATGAGCGCCACGCAAAAGCAACACGTATCGCAGTTGCAGCATCACTGCCAAGCGCAAGTGTTTTCGGTCGGTTGCAACTCGGCTTTACAGATGTATTTATTTACTTGCTTATTGTTTAAAATAAGACATTAAATAAGCAACATTAGTTTTGTAAAAGAAATCATTCAAACGGACCTCCCCTGGAGTGATCCTTTTGCTGGGAAAATAGTTCAAATTGTAAAATAATGTTTATATAACTCATGGGCTGTTGAACTTGTGAGGCTTAGTTAAAGAGTAAAGTCCTGAGATCCTCCCCAAAAAAGCTTTAGAAATAACAAGGGCAAAGGTGTTATTCAATTCAGCAGATCAGTGAATTATAACTTTCTGACGTCTGATGGGGAATTTTTATTTTCTGTTGTCATTTTTAATGTTGTTTTGCATGCAGTTGTTGCTACCAGCAGTACCGTGCTGGTTTAGATTTCAAGAGACTTTAGGAATCCTTTAAAAGACTGGTGTTAATTATAGTTATTGTGGCCTGTTTTCAGAGAGCCAATATTTTACAAACAATTTCAAATGTGCCACTCAGTTTTATGGTCTTTTTCTACCATCCTCAGCAAGATGGTAACAGTGTTGTTGTTAGCTTCCAAATGGCAGAAATTTATCAAGACTTACTCCAAACTAGAGTCCAACTTTTCTTTTAAGCTTGTACGAAGCTCCAACAACATGGTTTTTTGAGGCCTGGTGCTTATTTATTTTGAAAGTTTTTTTGGAGGTGGCATGAGATTTATTATTTTTTTTAAAATGAAGAACAAAGGACAAGTTGTGTACTTGCCATCAGAGCCACAAGTATTATGTCTGTAAGCTGCTGCGAGTGAAGTGTTTATAACATTTGCAAGGAGTAATGTAGGTGGATGTCACTGCAGATGAAGAAGACAGACCTCATATGGAAGACCAAGAGTAAAAGCAAATTAACAGGTTGAGGATTATGGTATCCAAAAATAAGTTTGTTCCATGTCCTGCAGACTCCATCCATAGATTGAGCTGGGAGAACGTGTAGCTAAAGCCGAGTACGTGTGTGTATTTCCACTTGTTAAGTCAAGAGTAAAAGCTACACTAGCTCAATTACATGGAGGTTGGGGCCTGCCACGCGGTAATTAATGTCAGAAGAAGGAAAATGATGGCATCCGTTCTGCAGACGTTAGAAAAAGCAGAAGTTTTATCACAACCCCAGTATCAGTAAAAAAAGGGAAACTTCAGGTTAGTTTCGAAGGGAGACTTAGGGAGACCTGCAACGTGAAGTCCAACGGTGAGGACTTTTGTAAGGGACTCGGAAATAGGGCTGAGTGACCACTACAAACACTTTCTAGCAAATATTGGTTTAAATTTTGCAACTTGTTTGCTTTGGCCTTCGTAGCATTTTTTCTGTGGTTCCTTGTGTAAGTTCCTTTGTGACTAAGTTGCACTTAAAGCAACCCCTAATGCAAAGTGAAATCTTTAGCTGAAATACCAGGGAGCAAATTTTATAATTGTTCTACAAACGCTTGCACTCAGGTCCTGGTGATTCCAGTGAGAAGCACACCTGGAATTAACTGATGCTGTGTGATACTTGAGTAATCTTATTAGAGCAACAAAAAGAGTAAATGCAGTTCACATACAAAAATGTATTTCACTGAATAATTTTGAGCAGAGAATAAATCTCAGGAATTGCTCATTTTTTTGCAGAACATGAAGTTTTTGACACAAAATTACACATAAGTTGCTTGTTATACTCAGAAGCCTGCCAGTCTGAACCTGTAACAAAGAGAGTTTTATTGTGTTTTGAAGTTAATTTATAATGTATTAGGAATAAATTTGTACTGTTTCCTCAGCTATTATTTTGCGTTTCTTGGATGCAAAATCCCATTTCACAAATCGCTAGTCTCGTGTAGGGCTGAACAGAAAATACATCTGGTTTCATTATAGGAACCAAATAGGTACTTGGGACCATCTTGTGTTGCCTGGGGAAAAGAATAAGCAGAGAAGGGAAGACAAGAAAGATGAGAATAATAAAAAGAAAAGCAAAATCATAACAATTGCAGTCATTTCAGGTTGAGTAAGAACCCCAGATTATGAGGTGGTGAAATATTTATCTGGATCTTTTCATTAGCCTTCTAGTTTGCGAGTCTCAGAACAATCACGTCTGAACCACAGAGCCATCCAGCCATTAGTAATGGAGACGCATCATGCTGCTCACAGCAAAGTCCAGGTTGGGGCATGAATCTCAATTAATTTCCCCATTTAAGGTTGTTTGACAGAGGGACACCATCAGAACCAAGGAGCCAATGGAGGGGTCCAAGAGAGGCCAAGGGCTGAGTCACCCAACGTTTCAGAGGAACTTAAACAGCCCTAATCCAGAGAAGCTTTAAAGTACATCCCTGCAGCCATGAATCTACCCCTTCCTGTCAAAAGCAATAAGCTGATAAAAGACAAGTCTTTTCAAAGGTGCTGATGATT
Organism: Nycticryphes semicollaris; assembly: GCA_013400055.1. Taxonomy (NCBI): domain Eukaryota; kingdom Metazoa; phylum Chordata; class Aves; order Charadriiformes; family Rostratulidae; genus Nycticryphes; species Nycticryphes semicollaris. Next base: position 944,291 of record VXBJ01004731.1, read on the forward strand.
AAATTGCAATGTTTGTATGAAAAACAAACAAAATGGTCAGATAAGCATGACCACAGTGTTGTGATTGCCTAGATACTCTTCATCCTGATCCATTCTTTCATAGCCATAAGAGCAGCCTTCCCTCCTGTCATCTGCTGCTTCTGTGCACAGGAGCACTCTCAGGTAACCTGGAATAAGTTTCAAAACAGAAATACATCTTGACTCTGGTAAATTGCAAAATCCTTTACACATTTGTAAAACCATACAGACAATTCCCACTACTTTGAAGTTTTAGTGGTAACTAAATTAGTCCTCATGGTTATTGGTTTTAAAACAGCTAAATGGGAAGTTAAAGCTATTATTTTTCTCAGACCTGGGGTGATGTGCAAAGTTCTTCATGTAAACCTGATAAAAGGAAAAAAACCCAAAACCTCAACTGCTAAAACATAATGCAAATGCCCTTTAAAAAAAATCACTTTACGTAAACTAAGATTCTAAAATAAACTTATTTATGGCATCCAATCGGCGCCCTAGCCAAAAGGGCCAACCTTCTTTCCTTTATCTCAGGGGTTTTTGATGGGTGCACTCTGTTGACATATAACACGTGAAATGTACCCGTTCATAAACTGCTGTATTTTTAGCTTGCTTTTGCAGGATGATCACAGGAGAGATTTGTGCGTGTCCTTATTGGCAAAAGACTAGCAATAAATCCTAAACAAGAAGCATGATTGCTTTCCAAGAACTTGGCTGCAGAGCAATTGGAAAAAGGGCAGTAGAACAATGAGAAGCATATTTTGAAGGAAAAAAGGTGACTGTAGCAACAGCCAAAAACCCCATGGAGAATAGGACTATTGCAACTTAACTTTAGCAGCTTCATTAACCAGTGCTTTGAATGCAGAATCCAAGGTCCTGTCCTGTATCTCTTGATAAAATAAAATACTTCGTAGAGACAACATTTGCGTTACAAACAGAGGAAGCTCCCAGGCACTGACTCAGTTTAGTTTTCTTTATGGAGTTCAAGAGAAGCTCTTAACCACTGCAATAGTGTAAAAAAAAAAAATCCAGGAATGGAATCGGCCGTTACTTCAGATGCAACAGGATGCTTTTGAAGAAAAAATGAGATTCCTTTTCAAGCTTATAACCATTTCTTTCTGGAAAAAAATAATAATCCCAAAGAGTTCAGAATATTTTATTATATTCTAATCAAGGAAATTCAGAAAACAGGAGCCTTGGGGCTTCTGTGAAAAGCATGTGTAAGTCTGAGTGGCGTAAATATCTCCTTTTACAGAAGGGACTTATTTCTGTAGCCATACCTGGTTTTGAGCAAGTGTGTATGTTTGCGTCTCTGTGTGTGTGTAGAACTGGCTTGAAATCCCTTCCCATGTCTTGCATTTTATAGTAGGGCTGATGCAGAACAAGTTAGAGCAGCTGTAGCTGTGCCCTTTGTGGGTGCTCTGCTCTTCTAGAGTTCTCCTTTGTTGCTGACTACACCGGTCATGGGCAACAGACCTTGGGACGTGGCAATACAGGAGAAACCAAGAGCTCTTTCACCCAAACTCCTGAAGTGACGAGAGAGGACTATGCCCCTTCGTGTGTGGTGTTTCTGTGGAACTGTGATTTTTATAGCCTAATCGCTATCTAGCTTGTTGGGTTTGTAAACACTTTAAAAAATATTTAGTACTGAGCTGTGATGGTCTCTCAGGTTATTAGCACATTCTAGAACAAATGTTAACTATGGAGGTTTGAATAGAGCTACTTACCTTTGCTCCTTTAATCTTGTGTGGTTGCTTCCCTCAAGTGCAGAATCATAAATCTGGGAAGAGGCTGCCTGTATTTGTTATCAACCTGCTCCTTTTCTGAGAAGGTTTTAACTTAGTGTTGCTGAAATTGTCCATTCAGAAAAGAATTTTCAGTGTTTATCCAAAAGGTAGGCATATTTTTTTTTATTATACATATATTTCTGTATTAATTAGGAATATTCTGAGATGATTTGGGCAAAAATGTCTGAAAAAGATGGTTTTAGGAATGTGGGATCGGACTCTTCTACTGAGAGTGTTAGCAGGCCAGCACCACTTGGCCCAAATTAACACGTGTCTGTGTGATAAAAAGCTCCAGAATAAATGCCTCAATCATAGTATTGCCCTGAGATGGGTCCTACTGCATCTGTCCATGACTGTCACCTGCCTGGCATGTGCACTGCCCCATTTTGAAGGCAATGAAGAAGAAACAGATAAAGAGGGATGCCACAGCTCTCTTGCAGCAATGACTTTGCTATTTCTAGGCCTTGGGAGTATGAGACTTGCTCGGTGGTTGACCTTGCTTCCTTTTCTTTTATACCTGTGGACAGTACAATGGGTTACTACTGAAAAGAAGTCAAAAAAACCACCCCAGGATCATTTCAATCTTACATCTTGGAAGATGAGCTCCCTTTCCAGGTACTGCTTTTCTAGCTAAGATCTGCTAATGATTTCTCTTTCCCCAACTCAACAGATGAACGTCTGTGTGCTGAGTACTCTGATGCTTGCAGTGAAGCGTTGTGTATTCAGACTTATTAATACAGATGTGCCCTGATCCTCATAAAGCTCAGCTGACTTCTAGGATGTAGGCAGGGTCCTTCTGCATGTGTAGAGACAGAAGTACGTAGCTGATTCTTCTCCTACGCTCTTTGTATGCCAGTGTTACTCTGTGAATGACTTCTGGTTTGTATTGATCCAAAGAAAGCTACTGAAGCTCTAACTGAAGTGCATGTTGTGGTGTTAAAGTCAATGAGATTATTTCCATGGCTAAAATATCTACAGAATCACATCAGAATCCATATTGGTGCATTGATAAAATAATTTGCTTTTAAACTTTTTCAAAGCACTTACTGTCTTCGGGAAATATTAGTCAAAACCAACCAAATAAACTAGCGTCCTATTTCTATACAGCTGGATAGGAAATACTATCTTTCCGTTCTTTTCTTTCTTTTCTTTTTTCCTTTTTTTTTTTCCTTTTTTTTTTTTTTGTTAATTTGTCAATGAAAACGTTAGCTCAGGATCTAACTCATGCTTCTCTATGAGATCTTACCTTGGATTTCTATTTCAAAAAATATTCTATAAGCTGTATGAGTCTTCTGTGTGGAAGTGGCTAAGAAGAGAATTGATTGCTTTTTATTTCTACAGGCACGTAATCTAAACAATAACAAGATGATATAACCCTAATATTTCTTTAAGACCACAGGATGTGAAATTAAATTAAAAGGCCAGGAAAATAAAGAACCCTGCAGTTTGATTACACTCAGCTGGATTATCTTTGTAATTATTTTGCTTGGAGGACTTAAAAATGCATACTGCTTTGTGAGAAAGATTAGGCAGGGAAATCAAAATTAAAGTAAACATTCGGAAGAAAATATTGCATAAAAGATGGGTATTTTATTTCATAAAAAAAATAAAAATCCATAGAGTTGCCTTTTAAAACGGAAGGATGGAACAAAACATAGGTGAGGGGGAAAATGGATGAGGCTATGAAGTCTGTAGAACTGTCTCCACTGCTTCTAGTTCATATAACGTCTCTTCAGATATAGTTGAAGAAACTGTCACAACCATTTATTCAGGGACGAAGGGCAGGATAAAAGGCATCAAAATACACACAAATACTTGAGACTCAGTTCAGACCTGGGAGTGAATAATGCAAATAATATTAATGAAGGAAGGGCGGCAGTCTGTGCTCTAGGATGAAAATAGTTATTCACGGTCAACTTCTCAGTGGCAGAGTGAAGACTGAAAAATGTGTATATCCATCACTTCCAGCACCTGGAAATCTGCTTACTACGCAGCAGTCCCGTGGACTGGCTTTGTGGGGGTTGGAATGGGAAATGCAGTTTGTTTGTGCGTGGTCTGCAAGGCTGGGACCTCGGGGATCAGTCAGGTTTCCCTGATGCGATGCTGTTCACGTCAGTAAAGCTGCACCGATATAACTGAAGTGAAACAAACTATTAGCAGCCATCGAGAAAGGCCTGCTTTGTCATTTTGTCCCACGTCCTCCATTCACTCTAAAATAGTTTTAAACAGTTTTGGTATAAAAATTACTCCATTTATGGACTTCTTTCTTTTGAGGTTTTTAGTTTGGGTTTTTTTTCAGTCCAAGAACTCTTGATTATTCTAGATAAATTTTCCTTACTTCATCTCCTTATGCATGTAATCCCTTTTGTACAGTTTTCATTCTCCAGGTACTTTCTGTTTCCCATCAGTATCTTGCCAAGTACAATAGGTTTTGTTCTTTCCTCCATCTAGCTTGTCAGCTTGGATGGTCCGTCTCAAATCTTGTGCAGTCGGTCCTCAGGACAACTCCTCTGCTAGCACTGTGTTCCCATGAGGAGCTGGTCATGAATCCATTCCTCACCCTGGCCCACCTCAAACTCAGCTGAAATAGCTGGTCAGATGGAGAGGGGATGCTGGGGCAGAGACAGCACTGAACAGGGTATTTCTGAGTAGTTTCCATGGGTGAGGTTGCTTATGGAGTTCCCTGTTGCCCTGAAGATGCCGAAGAGGTGCTTAATAAGCAGCAGCAGCAGCTATTTTTGCATTAGTTGAGTGTTCTCTTGGGTCCCATTGAATGCGTGATTTCACTATGAACCTGGCTTTTCCTGGTAGGCTGAGGTTATATTACAAGTTCTAGAAGCTATCTTATTTTTGATACAGTACTTCTTTTGCTTAACTACTCAGACCCAATCTCTACTGCGCACACAGGGACTACTGGGGTGCTGTTTACTAGCTCCCAGTGCTCCTGGACTATTCCCTTTTTCCTTGCATCATTCTTCTAGTGAATAAATCAGTGTGGTTTTGTTTCCTTTCCATGTTGCAGTAGTCTGATTTTTTTTTTTTTTTAATTTTATTTTTTTTCCTGGACTGAAATTCCCATATTTTATTCTCCCCGGTTTTCTAATCTTTCTGGTTTATTTTCCCTGTCCTCTGTTTCTGACGCCACCTTTGAATTTGAGAAGCCTTTGATGTACTGTTTAAAGCACATTTAATTAGATGGGATTAAATGTCAGTTTACTGGACACATTGTATATATTTTATGTCTTTATTTTCTACCATGTATTATCCTTCCTTGTTCTTTGGTCAGTGTTTAGTCTGTGTGACAAAGCTGTTATCTAAAATGACTGAAACTGATCTTTCCCCTTCCCCGTGTGTTATGGGAGACCTTCATGATTCTATAGGAAGTCCTTATTTCCAATGAAATCTTTAAACTCTGCCTGAATGAGCTCTCTCCCTCACTTTTATCTCGTCTCGTGTGTCTCAGGAAAGGGACTGCCTGCCAGAATGGAGAAACTCTGTGACGTTACTATTGCATTCACTTAGCAGCCTCTGCCAAAGGCGCTGGTGGAGAATCTCATCTGGTGGAAAACAGTACAAAAAACCCAAAACAAAACAGGGACATGCAGCTGGAAGAAGACAAAGGGGAGATTCAGAAACAAAGGGAAGATGTCAGTGATGCCAAGTGAAAGCAACACCAATGAATCAAAAACCCCTGCAGACAGCCCAAGGGAACTGACATTTTTAATAAGCAGATGAGTTGGGAAGAATGGATGTGAGGTTAAATCATCATGTAGCCAAGGTTGCCAAAATATGTTTTTGGCATATGTATATATGTTATATGTATATATTTTGCATTGGTGCTGTTCAATGCTTGACATTCTATTTTGTCTTGCATTTCTGCTGATTTCATCTTCCAAGTGTTTTCCTTCCTGCTTCCTCACAGGTTTGGTTTTGTTTCTTACTGGGGATGGAGGTTACATTGGGAATTCCATTCTGTACGTGTGCCTTTTTCCATCTGTACTTTTGGTGGTTATGGATTTCTTTTATATTATTATTTCTTTTTCAGTTCTCCAGGTCTCCACGAAATTGGTTGTGTTTAGTCCAGCAGGAGAAGTTTTAGTGATAAGCGTGTGATGAGCATGATAGTGATATGTGGAATAAAGTCCCACTATCAATTTTACTCATAATCACTAGGGTTGTTTTTTGTAGAGGTGATCTGGCTACTTGTACAGCAAATCTTTTTCCAGCAGAAATCCAATGGGACAACCTATCTTTCCTCTTTTGTTAGAAATTTTGCATGGCGCAAAAATGCAATTGCTCACCCTGCAAGTTTTGCACAGGAAATTTGGCTTTATTTGGCTAACAGGGAAAATTAAGAGAATCTGAATACTCAGCCTTAATTTTCTTACTAGTAAAGGAAGAGAAGTTGTTCAGTGCACTGTTGGGGAGCAGTGAAAAAGCTTACAAATACAGCAGTTTGGACTATTCTATGAATAAATCCTTTCTGTCTCTCTCCATTTAACAATTTCACCCCTACACTTAATTTCTGAATCATGGTTTTGTGGGTTTTTTTGTTTACCTGAAAGAAGATTGTAGAGAGGTGGGTCACCTGGCCTCTTCTCCCAAGTGAATAACAACAGGACCAGGGGAAATGGTATGAAGTTGTGGTGGGGGAGGTTTAGATTAGGTATTAGGAAGAATTACTTTACTGTGAGGGTGGTCAGGCACTGGAACGGCCTGTCCAGGGATGTGGTGGAGTCACCAACCTTGGAGGATTTAAGAAAGACGTAGATAAGGCACTTCAGGGCATGCTCTAGTGCCCAAGATTGTTGGGTTGGATGATTTGGTTTTTTTTGTTTGGTGATGTTTAGTTGGGGGGTTTTTTTGTTTGTTTTAGGGTTTTGGGTTTTTTTTTGTTTTGTTTGTGTGTGCGTGTATGGTTGGACTCGATCTCAGAGGTCCCATCCAACCATGAAGATCCTGTGATTCTGTTTCTGAGGATGCCAAGTTATAAATTGTACATTGACTGAGAAGCACACATCTGTGAAAGCTTGTGCTTTGTTTATTTCACCTAAAACAAGAGTTTTAGGAAGAATTATCCAGATGACTTGTGTACGATGTAAGCTTCTCTCAAGGTTACAGTGCACCTTTCCTGTAAGTCTTGTGAACTTAGTGTGCATCTCCACTTACTATTTGTTCAATGAGAGACATAGGAATCATTCGGGAATTAAAAAATAAACCAAACAAAACAACACTTCAGCTCTCTGGTTTGGAGGGGTGGTAATAGAATAGAAAAGTGTTTGGAGTAAAGTTCCTTCTTGCCACATGTTACTGACTGACACTGAATAGCAGCAGGTGCCCATGGAAAGGTATGGATAGAATGATCCTTCCCCAAGCCTATCTTTTCAGCCTCCCACACTAGGGACTTCTTGAGAAGGAGTTGGCTTTGCTCTTTGGTGCTTAATAGAGGGATCCATCCTTTATTAATTTATTTAATCCATTTTGGATCACATTTGTAATTCTGGCCTAGGCAGCTTCCTGTGGCAATGAGTTCCATCATATAACAAAAGCATGCAAACTTCCACATGTGTTCTGCATGAAGGACTCTCAGCTGAGGTATAACTATGATGGTTTTGGCAACCTCAGAAAGCAGTCATTGAGAAGATGTGGAATTGTCTTTGAGGGGAAAAGAAAGGGAATTATCCACAAATTAATCAAATTATCCTCTTGTGGGTGGTTTGTTTGATTGAGTTTTTTTTACATGTTGATTTCACTACTTCTGCCCTAATTTCTAGTAGGTCTTTTGTGATTTTATAACCCTTTATCACATCCCCTTCATAGTCTTTCTCCAGGCAGAAAGGTCCAAGTCTGTCATCTCTGTCCCTTTGCATCTTCTAATTCCAAATACTTTTTGAAATGGGTGACCAAAACTACACAGCATGTGTGTGTGCTATGGGCAGTGGCACAGTGGTGCTGACCGCTCCATGCTTTGTTCTTGTCACAGACTTAAATTGATGGTTGTTTGCTTTTTTCCCCTGCTGGCATAAATATTCATTACTAGGCCTGCTGACAGCAACCTCAGAAATTTGTCTCCTGAGCTGCAGCATTTAATTTGGAGCCCATCATTTGCTCTGCATAGCAAGAGTAGTTTTTGTTCACGTGGAACGCTGTGCTTCTGACATAGAATTTAATCTCTCTTTTGCTTTTTTTGGGGCGTTTTTTCTACCCTCCCCACCCCCCACCTCTTAAATGATCCAATGCTGCAACATACTCCTGCAACTCTTTTCGGGCTGTTTGTTACAACTGTCTTGAAGAAATTCATCTTGGCAGTAAATGTCATCTTGCTATTCATCTTTTTTCCATACCATTTATGAATACATGGAAAAGACCGAGTCCTATCACAGATCTCTGTGGCACCCCACCAGCAGCCTTGCTCCACTGTCAAATTTTTATCCCTGATTTCCCATCCTGTCAACTGCTGCTGACTCACAACAGGGTCTCCTCTCCAGAAACAGCTTAGTTTCTTAAGAATCGTTGGTGGAAGTCAGTGCCAAAAAACATTGTTCAAAAGCTGCATGCCCAAGCACCTTTGACTGCAGCCAACTTGTTCCAGGGGTGAAGAAAAGTGAAAACCTGTGAATGAGAAATGTTGGAATTTGCCAGCTGATGGCAGTATTCGAAGGAGCCATCCCTGTGACATCTGAGGGTTGGCAAAAAAATCAGGATTGCACCAAGGGCTGAAAGACAAGGTCCCAGGTGAACATTGTTAAAACAGGCACTGTTTGAATTTGCGCATCAAATCTCTGGCCATCTGAAGCTGTTGTAAGGTCAAGGATCACTTCTAATGCCACAGAGGAGCGTAACACATGCCAGTAGGCCACTGCCCACGATGTACTTAAAAAAAATAAACTCAACCCAAATCTCCTATCCAACTCCCAAACCCTTCCAATCCCGGGGCTGGGGAAAAAAAGGAAACAGAAGTGGTTTCAAGTAATTATTCTTCATGACCTGAACACTAAGTACTTGCATCTGTCCACATGTACATGTGCAGGATCAGCCTCTCTCATCAGGCAGACTGATCTGAAATCTCTAGTGGGTCTCGGGACATTTGTTATTCTGGCTCATGCAGACCTCCAGCTGCAAAATGTTTATTTGGCTGTGAAAAGTCTATGAAGTGACAAACTTTGAAGGATTCAGCATATTGTTTTCTCTTCCTTTTTTGGTTTGCTGTTTGCCTCCAGCTCTCATGGGGGAATGCATTTCTTTTTCTGTGCAGCAGAAATATTAGATGTCTCAGGTGACTGGCAACGTGTAGCCCAGGTATGAGACATGCTCTGCTCACAACCTCACAACCTTCTGTGGCAGTTTGTGCTGCAAGCACGTTGCCTAAAAATAATGGCATAATAGGACTGCATAACGCCATGATGTTTAACCTTGCTATGATTTCAAGTTGCTGGTAGTTTACTCTTGCTCATTAGCAGTTTACAGGTTGGATAATACCATGACACTGGGATTATTTATGGAGTCAAGTCAGTGAAGTAAACTCTGGCTTTGTGAGCGTAGTTGGGAAAGCAGATAGAGAAATACATTATTTCTTTAGTGACCTCTCTAAGACCTCCTTGTGGTGGTTGGTATAAACAAACTGGTAATTGGAAAGTTTAGAATAAATAGAAGTCAGCTTTTTAAGACTTATGGATGTCTTATGTAAATGACCCTTCCAAAATGAAGCTCAAGCCTATACGTTATAAATCCTTTGCAAGGGGATTATTTGAATATATTTTTAAGCAAATATTTACCAGCTATGTGAAAGCATTAGGCTTGTTTAAAAGCCCAGAAATATTTTACAAGTTGAGGACAGAGCATGCTTTTGTTTGGAGTCTCAGGCCTAAATTTTCAAAAATACTTAGTGATTTCTTTTTGTATTTTGGTTTCTAGGTACAGTTAAGTTGAGAAGGAATTAATTTGCTTAGTGGTATAGTTTAGTGATGTTTTTTGACAGTGTTAGGTTGATGGTTGGACTAGATGATCTGAAAGGTCCATTCCAACCCAGGCAATTCTCAGATTCCAGTATCGGGAATGAAGTCCTGGATATTCAAGTGTATATTCCGTGCAGGTAACAGCCAAATGTGAGAGGTCTGACTTGTTTCTAGGGTCAGATATGGAGGACGGCAGGCAGAAAAGCTTTGATCTCTGCCCTTGGTTAATCTCCCTTCTTGAGGTGATGGCTCAGGTGTTAGGATTCAGCGTGGCATTTCGAAAGAGAAGGCATAGAAGTCTGCAGTGCTGCCTGTGAGAATCTGCTAGTGCAGGTGCAGGCTGAAGATGCCATGCTATAACCACTAAAGCAGGTAAATACATTTCAGATGTGACTAGTCCCATAATGTGAACAATCTGTTGACAGAGGCATTTTGATCAATTGCTCATCAGTGAAAGTAAATGCTTCACATCCCAGACTACTGCCTGCTTGTAAGGGGAAAAAAAAATAAATTAAAAAAATCACATTTTATATAAGCCTAGCATCTAATTCCAGCAAATTATTGTGGGAAGACCATTTTTTCAAGGAGTTTTTTCTGTTTCCTTAAAAACAGGATGAGATTCGCAGATGCTTCACTAACATAGATCTGCACTATTACCACTGAATCTTTTAGTCTGGGTTGATTGAAAATGGCAATGAATGTGTGTTTGTGATGCAGTAACTTCTCTAATACCTCCTTGCCGATGAAGTTTCATTTGATCTTAGTAGAGGAAGTTCAGCTGGAGGATAAAGCTAATTTTTAGGATTGCATAATTTTGCAAAGGAGTGAATTTTGCTCTTTATAAGTCTTACTGTTTTCTTCTGGGGAGGGGAAAAAAGGAGAGAAACAGCTTTGACAGGAATCAGTTGTTTTGATTTAAGAGAATGTGAGGAAATGGCATCTTCCAATAAATACAGGTTTTATTAAAGTTGAATACAGTGACAAATAGTCTAGACTTAGAACTTCAGATTTGGTATGTAAGCAGAGCAACTCCTCTGAGATTTGTGTGCATTGCTAAGATTAATGAAATATACTTTGTAAAGAAGGGCAATGATTCACTGCGTAAAAATAGGCAGCATCTTAAAGAGCTTGTAAACACAGCTATTAATTTTAGGACTAGAATCTTATACTCTTTGTCTTAGTCTGAGAATTATGTCACTGCTCTCCATGACACTATTCAGCAGGTACAAATTCAGCTCTTAAATAGATTTTTAAATTTTAAAACTGGCCACAGTTGCATTTTTGTTTGCATGTTCTGTCCATCATTTGAAATATCTATATGATACTTTTACTGTATAAAATATTAATCTCTTCCACTTTAAGCCATCTTCTACACCACAAACCCTGCTTGATACATTTGCTGCAGTCAGTAATGACAATCACAAAAGGAGCCACAGCCCCTCCTTTTCTACCTACTTACCCTAGGGTTTTGCAGTCTAGAACGTATTCCTTGGTGTGAGTCACTAAAAAGATCCTGCTGTGATTATATAGATTTTTTTTTTTCTCCTCTTCCCCCATCACTGTTGATTCTGCTTAAGGCTTAGTCTGATGTTGCATTTCACTCTTGATTTGAGCCAAGGGGAATGACTTTCCTCTTCTCTTTCATAACCTCAGGTCTTGTAAATTTTATTCATTCTTTCAGTATTGGGGAGAAGCTTTCTTTGGCTCGATGCAGCTTTGTGGTGATCTTCCCAACAGCTCCAGTCTTATTCCACTGTCTTGATCTTCTGCATGAAGCGTATATTTGTTTTCCTTCAAAAGAAGGAAGCCTCAAAATTTGAGCAGGAGCCAAAGGCTCAATTCAAGCTCAAGGTATTAAATTGTATTTAATGGAACACAGCAAAATCACCATCATTTTCTTGGACCCACTGGCATGGGTGTCTTTCTTTTTAAGCTGAAAGCACACAAAAACATATTTGGGTGCCAGCTCCTTTCACTTTTGACAAAGAAACCAAAGGCCCATCTTGCTGCTTACATGGGAATATTAGTAATCTTTTTGTATTGGTGATCTTCCCAGGCTGGAACAAGCAGGTGGTAGGACAGACTGGGTGTAGACACTCGCCTGGAAGAAGTTCATCAGAAGCCAGATGTCATGAATGACATGAAGATCGTTGCAAGTTTTCCACCCTGGGCTGCGCCTGATGATGTGCGCTGGAACAGATGGGGGTCTTGGCCAGTCTTAGTCTCTGGGCTCACTATGAAGCTCTGTCTTATTTGCCTTGTGTATCTGATGTTCTTTAAAATGCTAAATATACTTTTAAAAAAATATTATTATTATTCCTTTGGGAAGTGGGGAGATACAACCAGAGCCATAGAACTGTCTGTTGCCTTGTGGGTTCACTGAATTTTCTCTTCAACTCTTCTAAAACTGTTTTTACCATGCAGGGTCCCAAACGTCTATTTTTATACCAAGGGCAAGAATCCATTAACTCATCTTTATACAGTAACCACCTATAGAAAGAATCAGGCTAGTTGACCAAACCAGGATATGGATATGTAAAACTTTATCAGATGCCTACACTTCCATGACGCAATCTGTAACAACTGGACCTGATGGTAATTTGTGCACTGACTTCACCTTGTTTTTAAAACGAAGTTGTATTTTTTGACAAGCAGCTCTCTTCCTGGCCAGGGGTATTCCACACACCACCCATTGCAAGGAAGTGAGAAGTGACAGGAATTTCCACCAGGATATGACCCATGATTGTCAATATGCTATCATTTATAAATATTTCTGTCTGTAGCTATCTACATCTGCCTGGGGTGTTATTCTACATCTTTTTCATGAAGACATAATAATATTGTGTAACTTCTAATATTGTAGAGGCTTATTCCCCTGCCTAGCTGAGCTCTGCTTAGAAATGGTCTTTCTCCTGGCAGTTATTTAATCGGAATGGAAACATTGGTTACATTGCTGTGTACCAATGCATGAACTATGAGGTGTTCCCAAGTGCTGTGGACTCATCACCTTGCAGAGAAGCAAGGCCAGTGTAGGTAGCTTCCTACCCTGCCTCCACAAGGCAGAGAAAATGCAGTTTTAGGTGAGCCGCTCTTGCTGCTATAGGGGTTAGCAAAGACCAGGCTGTGACTCGGGGCTTGTCCTCGTCTGCAGCAGATGTAAAGCCCCCTTTCTTTCCTCCAGCTGAATATTATAGTTGAGATCCAGACCCTGATGGATCTAATTCCTCTTTCTTCATCTTGGCTTTGCTTGCAAGGCAAACTGAGCTGCATGAAGGTTGTCCAGTGCCTTGAGTTGTTTGAATGTTTGCAGCCTGCTATAGGCCGTGAGTGGGCTTTGGGCAGGGTGAATGTTGGAAATTGCTGTCCTGGTGCATCACTGCAACCACATTCCCTCTAGCACAGACTCATCACCCTTCCGTGGCAGCTGAGGTGGTGCCATCCTGGGAGAAGGAGCAAGGCGAGAGGGCTCAGTGGTAAGGCCCCTTGCTGCAGCCTCTGGACAGCAAAATTCCAGGCCAGGGACACATAGCAGGGGCCTGCAGCTGCCTAAGAGGGGGGTGGAATCAGTAAGAAGGTGAGCAATTTTCTAACCATGAGTAAATCCTGCACCTGGAAAGAGAAGAGGACTCAGGAGACTGAAACTGGGGGTGGGAACAGGCAACCAAACATCATTTTGAGTTGTGTATCCCAGCATTGGCATAAAAGCCTCTTTTTTTTTTTTTTTTTCTTTTTCTTTTTCCTCTTGTAAGTTATAATAGACAAGGCTAGAGAACAGGAGAATGGTCTGTACCACCACTTAGCTTTGTGCATCCGAGCCAACTATTTAATCTTTCATGGTCAAAATCTCTTCTGCAACAGACGTGTACTCTGTAAAGCAGCTGAACTTAAGGATCTAATAAAGGGGGTATTAATGCAGTTGTTTCTGTTCCATGGAAAACCGAATATGCAGTTAGGTTTTGCTGTAGAGCTGCATGTGTGTTTTATTTTCTGTGTACAGATCAGCATATTTTATTTGTTTTGTACTAATTTGTAATACATAGATCAGTGTATTCTGCAGTTACTTACCCTAATTATTCAGGAATGATTCTCTACTTAATTGTTATGACTAATTTTTCAGCCTGGTTCTTCTATTAGCTGTGCCATGTAAGAAAATAAAAAAAAATGCATGTCATCATTAATTATCTCACAGAGCAATCAGGATTAATGCCACACTAATGTCTAAGCAGATCAAGGAACAGCCCTGTAGCTGACACCCAGGCAAATTTCCTCTTGAAGTCACTGTAGACTTTGGCTGATTGAGAACCTCAGGATTAAGTCCAGAGCTTGCTTTCTTGACATAATCAGGTAATGTCACTTATTTAGTGAATTCTTTCTGCTTCTTCATGACATTTTTCTTGACGTGACTGATTTTTTTTGTAGCCTATCATGTTCTTTGAGTTATTGAATAGCAATCATGCCTTACATTTTCTTGAGTATCCTTACTTGGTCACCAAAACTTGTATTTTTTTAAAATAGGAATGGCTTAATTAGATCATTGAAAATTTTCTGAGAGCTCTTGAAAATCCTGTTTTGCCTTCTAAATTTTGGGCTGCTCTGTGCTTGAATGTGAGAGGGAATGTGTACATGCTTTAAAGTTGATAGCATCAACTGCAAAGTTTATAATCTTAGAGTAAATGCAGATTTTATTTTTTTTTTGCATTCAGCAATAGTTAAAAGCCTATAGGTATGAAAATCCTTATGTACGCACTTAACCTTCTCTTGCAAAGTCAGCCACCAGCAGCTGTGACGACAGCTTGGTAATTTCACAGAAGTAGCCATCAGTGTTTCCTGTCCTCCTTATGAACTTTGAAACTATTCATTGTTTACTCCTGATGATAGTAGTGCTGCAGATGCAGAGTCCTGCAGTGGCAAGCGTGGAGAGCGACGGTGCAATCTCTTCTCTGACCCACATAGGGTTTAACCACCCTGTGGACAGAGTGGACAGAGGTAGGCACAGCCCCAGGGTGAGGAGAAGCACCTCGAACATGGTCGCAAGGAGAGGTCCAGACAAGAGAAGACAGCAGGACACGGGTCCCTTGAGACCTGCTAAGTGTCACTCGCTGATCTGGGCTTGCTGTTGTAGCAGGCGCTTGCAGCCCATGAAGCTAATTCCTGTTATTTCATCTCACTTCTTGACTGTAACCTCCAGAGAAGGTTGTCCTCTTGTGCAGCGAACTTCTGATCGTTCAAATTCTGGCAACTATTTTTGCAACTGTGAAAGCGTTTTACCATAGCTGACGTGACATAGCAGGGAAAAAAATGTGTGCTGGCTGTACAGAGCAGTTTGTTTCCTACAGACAATTTACCCAAGCAGATTGAAATCTGAGATTTTCCAAAATATAAATAAATATGTTAAAATATAGTGGAAAACAAGGGTTCCTGCTACTCTAGCTACCTATTGAACTCACAGCTAAAGAGAGGTGGAACATGCTGGCCACCCCATATGAAAGCTGAGAGATTCAAATGTTTGTGGATGGAAAAACGAAGTGATTTACATGAAAAACAAAAGAACTCTGGAAAACACTGAAGAGGTGGTTATGTGGGAACCCACAGCTTCGTGGGAACCTACAGCTTCACAGGGCCTTTTATTTTTTTTCCTCCTGTTACCCGTACCTAAACATTTATCCAAGTATATCGTTCATCTGTGATATTATGCTCCAAACAGTTATTGCTCCTTCCTCCTATCAAATTAAGATTACATAATTTCTCTATCAGAAACACAGGTAAAATGTTCCCTGTTATCTCAACTTCTCAACTTTTTATAAAGAGTAGTAGAAACGGGCGCTGTGTGGAGACACTAGTGTGAATGGGAAGGCCAGCTGAAATAGCACCACTCTAGCCAAAAACAAAAAGCAAGTCAATGTGCACCCTATTTAAAACAAATAGTTTCAGAGCTAAACTTAATAACTTGGTGTGCATCCATTCCAGCAACACAAGTCACACACCAAAATAGTACTGTAGGCTTTCACTGTCAGCTGGCGTAAAATTCCTACATCTTCAGTTGGGTTCATGCTGCATAAATTGGCTTTATAAGATGCATATAAAAATTGCAATCAAAATACTTGGTAGTAAAATTAAGAAGTTAAAGGTTAATAAAGCAGAAGTGAATCATACTTGTGATATGGTTTTTCACTTGTGTTTCTTCAGGTCACAGCAGGTGACTGATTGCTCGCCCTGATTTCAGTGGTGACCCCTCACATCAGGTGCAGAAGGAAACGATGAACAGATTGGCCTCATTAACAGCCTCTTCTCTCACAAGAGGCTTTGAAGGACACTGGGAAAGGCCAGGACTCTGCAAGTCCTGGGGAAAGGTTTTGGAACAAACAACATCACCTCTACCATAGCTGGCTCAAACCATTACAACAAGTTCTTCACTTCCAGGAATGTTACGGTATTTTCCAGGGTCCATGGAGCAATAGTCATACTGTGGTCATGCACTTAAGGGGTATTTAAAAGTTAGTGATGGGCAATGTACTCCTGTTACAGTACAGCTCCAGCTAAACGTGCCAAATGTGGCCAGACTGTCTCCTGATTCATGATGCTCCGCTTGTGCTGGAGGATATATGGAACAAAGCAATTGTACTGAGCTTCCCCTCCTGCCCCCCCAGTCTTATGTCCCAACCCGTGAGCCTGGACAGTGCCAGCATCTACTGCAGGAAGCTGTAGCTCTCTCCTCCTTTGCTGGTGATGCTTCTCTTCAGCTCCCCAGTGAAGTGCTGAAGCAGAGCATGGCCAGTGGGCCTGGAGGATCAGCGATGGCCATTGTGGCAGCCAGGAGAGGAATAGGTGGAGGAAGGTTGAGTGCTGGGTAGGCTGTCCTGTCCCCTGGGGTTTGAGGGAGATAACCTAGTGCCCTATTGTGTGGAGCTTCAGTTGTGCAGGAAAGTCCCTTTAGGGACAGGTTACAGCTTCCCAGGGAGGTCAGACAGAGGGAGTGGAAAAGTAGGAAGAGAGAATGTTTTGGGACCTTTCTTCTCAAACAAGAAAACTCAAGACTCCCCTTGGTCCTGGTCTGGAAGGTTCAATAGTGTCACAGTGTTTAGTGGAGTATGCCTGTGCTCAGAGCAGTGGGTGGGTTTCCCCTTTTTTAAGTACAGCTACGACCTGTTACTAGCTACTGTTAATTACCCTGTTGGCTTCCCTGAGGCTGTGTCAAATACTGGTCTGTAATGAGAGAAAAAAAAAAAAAAAAAAAAACAAAAAAAAAAAAAACCCACCTTTTTTGGTTTGGGATAATAAGTTTTATTTGCAACTTGCTCTTTTAAATGGATTGAACATTTCAGATGGTTTAATAGTGTTAGGGCTAGCTAAGCTTTAAATCCACACAGGTGTCTCCCTGTGATCTGTGCAGATCGTGAATGTATGGCTCCTAGCAATAATTACTGCTAGTGAAATATGGAACTAATAAATGTTTCCAGTTAGTGGCAAATTGAAGAGCATATTTTAAACAGTAAGAATATTGTTTGAACTCCCATAAGAGTAACAATGTGTGTCTGTAGACTTTGTTAATAAATAATTACAGTGTAAAATGAAACATATGGAAAATATTTCCTTTTCTGTTTTCTGATTTATTACTTAATTTAAACACTTAGGGACCCTGTTCGTTACTGCAAAGGAAAATAACTTTTATATGGGCAGGTTATTAAAGATATTTGATTTTTGTCTATGAATATAAATTTGTTCCCCAAACCCTTATGCTTGGGGAAACTTATAAATATGAATGGTTCATCTAGCTTTGACGTAGAACATGTGACTTCAGAGTCAACCTCTGAAAGGTGACTTGCGAGCAAAATTTGTCAGAGCTTCAAGAATTCACGTGACGTCGTTGTTCCATGAGGCAATCATCCCCGAGTCAGTCTGCTTTAAGGACTAGTCGGGGACCTGTTTCCGAAGTGTCTGAACACCGGTAGGTTTTGCCTGTTGGCAGCTGGGGACCCAAAATATCTGTTCCTTCTTAGTGCAAGTAAACCATGCTGCAGTCTGTGATTTAGAAGTTAGTGCTTGCAAATCATTTATGAAAACTTTCTTTTGTTTCATCTTGTAAAACTTTGTAATTCAGCTGCTGCCTAGAGCGTTGTTACACTTGAGGGTATTAAGTGCTGCAGTGGTTTTGTTTTAAAAGCATGGTTTTAATGTGTTTTAGGTGTTTTGAATTCCAAAAGCATTCTCAGAACATAGAGCATTTATCATTTCCAAAACTGAGGCTGAAATAAACTGTGGGCTTCACAAAAAATAAGTAACACAGCTCAGGCTATGGTTTTCTATAAAATTTTTGAAGCTGAGAGGATGTAACAGGCTTCCATATTCAGGACAAAATGTTTTGAGGCTCCTGGTGCTGAAGAGGGAATTCTTTCTTAAATACTTTAACGTCTGTTTAACTGGCATCATTACCATACATCGCTCCACGTCAAGTCAGGGTATTATTTTATTTGGTGTAGTATACGGATTTGTGCAGGTCATTGCACCTCTTGATTATGAATGATACCATAGATTTGGTTTCTTAGCATAAGCGTGGCTAAGACAAATACCAGTGGAGTCTGATGGAATATGTACAGCCTTAATAGATGTGCTGTTATGCCCTGTTGAATTTTGTTGTTGTATTTATTTTGCTCAGAAAGAGAAAACAAGTAATTAGCCAAGAAAGCTCACAGCTGCATAGCGTACTCCCCTCTCTCCTATATACACACAGTCTATTGGTGTACACAAAACTGGCACTAATGAAACATAAATAGATCCTTTTCCTGTGTTGAAAAGACTTTTAGCATTGAATGGGAATGAAAGCAATAGGATTCTTTGGAAATCCTAGTTATTTGGGTTCCTGGTTAGGATTTTGGGCTCTTCATGGTTCCATACATAGTGTGATGTCTCTGTGGATTTCCTTGGGAGAGTGTGTGGGGTTGTTTTATGTGTTTGTTTAAACCTGTTGGGAGATGGGATACTGTTTGTGGATTTCTGTAGCCACGTTATTTGCTGCAAGAATCTAAGCTTGCGTTGAAGTTCCTTTTCCTAGGTGGATAAGGTTGTTAAAACCCTAACCAGAGCTTTCTCAAACCTCAGTCAGAGACATCCAAGCTGGTAAGGGGAATCCTGAAATAATCATTCTGAAATGAATCGATTACCTCCAGGTTGTTTCAGGAGGTAATTGTTTTTGTGCCTGTGAGCGATCATTTAAAGGGCTCTCACCGATAACCCTGGTTCCTTGTGGGAGCTGGACCACCACTGGGCTGGCTAAGGCCATGCATTACCCACCCTTCCATGGAAGCCTCCAACCAGGCCTTTGGTGGGGCTGTGATGGGAGTCACCTGAGCTCTGCAGACACATGTGAAGTGACCCAGCCCGGGGTTTGATGTGGACTGCTGGACTGAAGAAGTGCTGTGAGTTGGCTGGCTGCCAAATCCAAAGTGAGTTTTATCTTCTTTCTGAAAGTACTGTAGCCTGGGAACAAAATGACTTTTTTCCACCCAAAAATTCCAGAAGGAACCTTTCTTTGCACAGATGCTCCAACAGGCAGCTGCAGCCCCTCCGCATGCAAATCCTCCTCTTCCTTGTCCCATGGATTTCAGGCCATATCTCTGGTGTGCTCTGCTTCTGACAACCACCCCTTGTTGTGGTTGTGGAATCAAGACTCCTCGTCTACATGCAAGCCTCCATTTGTGAATCATGACTTCCCACCACTAAGATCAAAGTTATGTCCTAGCTTCTTTTGCTGTTATCTCCCCCACCTCCCACCCCTCCCATTTTAACTTCTTGCCTCAGTTCCTAAAACCAGTGTTTCCCAAGAGGCTTTTGGCAGGCAGTGACCAGGGCCTTTTGGCACTGTGCTGTCGCCGGTATGCTCCCTCATGGCACCTGCGCCTCTCTCTCTCTCAAGCTAAAATAGCCACCCACTTGCAGACCTGACTGTACACGAGGTCTTGGCTATTGACAATCACGTCTATTCTCTTCTCTCCAGCTTCTCTGAGAAATGCCATCACATCCTCTATCCTTTCTTCACCTGTGGTTACTCTGGAGTTTATTGTTTTCAGAAACTAAGAAGCAATGCAATGAAGTCATGGCGTTTATCTCTGTGCCTCTGTAGCTGTTCTGGTGAGAGATGCCTCATGTTCCAGGCATAGCAGGATCCTCACCATGGTGCCCTGTGCTCTTCAAGACTTTGAATACAATTTAAATAGAACTTTCTGCATTTTATTTTAAAAGGAGAAAAAGCAGTATAGCTTCAGATAAGATTGGATGGATTTGGTTTACACAGGCTGCACGAAATGTGGCAGAATCCTACCCTCAAATACCCTCCCAGTAGGAACAAGCTAATGAATTCCCTGTTACTGTTCTCATAGAGCAACTCAGAAGAAAGATTTTCTCACGTAGTGAAACATATTTCCCTTCTAATTCTTCTGTGCTTTTTTTAACAATTACCTTTCTGTTCAGGCAGGCCCTTGGCATCAATAGGAAATGTCCTGTTTGAACACCTTTGAGAAGTTCATGCAAGTGGTTAGGGAAGTGCTATCCCAAGCTCCGCCACATCTTTCCCGTTATCTAGCAGAAACCCCTCCTTCAGACTTTCTGTACACGGTGTGGAATTTCCTCTTCTGTCTGGGTGAATTTCTGGAGAGCCTTAAACATTGGCAGTGGCTCTGCAAAATTTTTCTGGGGATCTTGGTAGAAGTTGAGCTGAAATGGTGAATTATAATGAAAGCAAAGGGCATAACATCGCGTTATTCCCCATGAGACTTGGTTTCTGCTGTCACTTTGCCAGCATTGTGGCTCTGTGTGTGTGTGTGTGTGTGTACCTGGGGCTGCTGGACCCCCAGCTCCATGGAGCTATTCTTGGTGAATCCCTTAAGGTTTGGGCTCCTGAGGCTTAAACAAAATGCTTTTGTCTCGAAAAGCAAGCCTTCCTTTTCCAGGATGCACACTCATAGACGGCAGTAGGGAGGTGGGGGTTAGGTTATAGACAATGATAACTTTTCAAGAGATCTCTTCTTCCTATAGGCAGGAGTATTGTATACAGGAATCATCTAACTGGCCCCCAAACTGGCTGCATTTGGCGGTGATGAATCTGAAAGGTACTGGTGACTAAGTTAGATAAACTTTGAAATGCCTAATGGTTCTGTTTTTCAAACGCGCCCTCACAGTAATGTTCAGTGCTTTATTAACAGTTTCCTTAGAAAGTTCAAAATGTTTTACATGTCATGATGCCAGAAGAAATAACTTGTAGGGAAACAAAACAAATATGTAATTCTTAATGGGAAAGGTCACTTTTCTATCCCTTCCTCCTACCTGCTGGAAACAGTTGTTTAACTGTGTGTGTTTGGCCATCTGAAATGGTGCCCCCTCAAGCTGTGCTGTCTGCATCTCCTTTTTGGCTTGGAGAATTCCAGCCCCTTATCACTGCCCTCGGTCCCTTTGTGTATGTGGAAACAGCTGTTGCCACATATTTATCGTCAAGTCGTGAGCAACCCCGGTGTGCAGCCCAGCAAGGAAGAGTCTCTGGCCACAGCAGCTAGAAGTGGCCCCTAAAGACAATTGTGGGTGAGCCTGTCCACATGCAGCTCGGGAACCCTTATCTTGGCTGGGAGCCCGGCCAAGCTGCAGGGAGCTCTCACTTTGTTTTCCCACTTCGGTGGGCTCCTGTCCCCATCACAACTTTGGACCTAAAGTGCCAGCACGCAGTCATGTAAGGAAAAAAGCATCGGGGGAAATACTGGATCAGGGATAAGATGAGGTCGTAGGCTGGTGTTGAGATCTTAATTGTGCGTGCCTGGCAGGCTGAGAAGGTGGCTGGAGCCTAATCAGTAACTGGCCAGTCCGCTGTTCTGGGGGACAATCGATGTTCCCGGGACACAATGGGAGCGGAATGACGTACTTGCACGCACACAGAGGAAGCCTCCACTTGACAAAGTGGATATTTTTTGCGTGTAGTTATTTTCTTCCAGTTTTGCCCCTGTGTATTAGCGAAGAGACTGCAGATCTCTTTAACAGTAGTCAGAGAAAGTGAAGTTACAGAAAGAAAACAAAATGGCTAATCACTGAATAACTGCATTTCCGTACCGTCTCTGTATATGACATGTGTTACGTGTACATACCTATACACAAAGAAATATGCAGTCTCCTGTGTAAAGGATAGTTGCACAGAAATAGTTCCCTTCACTAACAGCTGAAACCACTTGAAATTCCTGGGGGAAAAAGCAAGAGTTTTTTCCCAGCTGTGATTCCTCTGCCTTTGCTGCAGCTTTTCCTGGGGCTCTCAGCTGGCCTTGCTGCGGTTAACTCCACTTCTTTATCTCAAAGTCCATAAGCTCTTCTCCCAGGGCCATCACCTCTCATTTGCCCCACGTACAGTCCAACATGTGCAGCCTGCTTTGGTTTGTGCCTTTTGTAACGCTTGATTCGTGTACAACCCCCTTCTCTCCGTATTTCCCCACAGGCATCTCTTCAAGGAGTGTGATCTTTTATCTCCTGCCACTTGATACGTTCACAATTTAAAAAAAAAAAAAAAGTGTTTTGCAGAATACTACAAAAGACCATGAAGTTTTAGGACCTCTTGTAAATGTTTTATGATAAATACTAGTCAGGAATCTTTTAAGCACACCTGCACTACACCTGGCACTCCAGTGAAGGTTTAACTTCTTTGCCTTAACTGTTTTACTTTTCAATTATACATATAATTTGGACTGTATGTGTATTGTATTAGGCACATTAGAATTTTAGGGAATTGTGCCTAAAAAGAAGTTGGGCCTACTGATATCTATAATCTGGTTATTTTTTATGTGACAATAGCGAGAGCCAGATGACTGAGGAAGGCATAATGCTTTGACTGTCCCATAATAAAACATTGGGGAAGGGTTTTTTTTTTTGGCCACACGAGCCAGGGGTCACTGGACAGCTGAAGTCTGAGGCTTCACACTGATTGGGATGTGTTTGACCCAAACACCCACACTTGCTTCCTCATGCTTCCTAGTAATTTGATGGAGATACAGCCCAGTCCTGCGTTGTCTCTCCAAGAAGCTGAACTGTCACACCAAGTGACCTTCTTGCAGGCACCTGGACAGAGTAGCAAGAGGAGCAGCTAATCCTATTCTTAGCTCGGCATGCCAGATATCTGTGAGAGTCCAGCCTGCCAGAAACGGCTGGTGACATATTTGTCCAAGGGAGGGAGGTTTCTGCCAAGATGCTGTGGGTGCTGCTGTATGGAGTTGAGTTTAAAAGGGGAAAAATCTGTGAAATATGAATTCAAAAACACAGCTGTTGTTAAAGAAATAAGGAGCTGTTCCCAGTAACACAGATATATTCAAGATACAGATATTTTTGAAAAATTATTTTTTAAGTATCAGGAAATTAAACAGTAAATGCTGTGGTGTCAGCCAAAGTTAACTCTACCTAATACTTTTGGCTTGGCCACCAGAGGTGGTAGCAAGCCGTATGTGCAGTTAAATGCTGTTTTTATTTCATTTAATTTTAAACTTAAAGCCCTTTATGCAGGTTAAACATTCTGGGACTTGTGCTTGACTGTCACCCAGCAGTTTCAGCTGTGTATGCGTAACCCGGTGGGTGAGTACGTGGTACAGTTCTCCCTCTGTACCTGCTCTGGAGCAGTTATAAATTTATTAACAGCTTCGGGAGGAGAGCCTGGCTCCACAGCCTGTGCTTGGGGGTCGCCCTGCAGTGCCTTTGCTGGCTCAGGATGGCAGCCGCTTACAGATGCTTGTCAGATTTTTATAAGCCACTAAGGAGAAAGAAACAAACCAGCAATTTAAGAACAATTGGAATACCTGGCAAACAGCTACTCTCTGTTGTCTGAAATCAGGGCTGCAGGGCATTCAGTCTGCCACAAGCTCTGCAAGGCATCCAGTGAGGTCTTCTGAAGCACCCACCCCACCCCCCTGGGGACTCCTGTACCAGGAACTTCCCAACGGGAAATACAGCTTGTTCCCTCACTGTGTTTCCATTGACCCCAAAGTCAGATGCTTAAATCAGAGGGTGTGAAGCCTCCCCTGAGGTGCCTGAGCCCATTTCATCCCACCTTCCTTTGGCTGGGTGCAGAGGAGCTCTGCTGTCAGAGCAGGGAGATCTGCCTCCTCTGCTTGACTCCCTCCCTTAGGAGATAACTCTCCAGTGATAACTCCACAACATGGGTGGCAATTATTTTTATTTCCCCTACATTCTTTAGCAGTGGATGCCAGCCGGGATTTTGGCTAAGCCTGTAGTGGTCAGGATGACCCTTGCGGGCACAAGAGGGGATTTGGCTGTGGGAGTCCGCCGGTGGCAGCACTGCCTGGGCTGGGGCTGATGCTGGCAGGATCCATCCCGCTGGGGCTCCTCCTGGAGGACCTCAGTCCTGTGGCGCTTGAGCTTGAAATCTTCAGGTGCTCCTGCTGCAAACTGGGGGCGATTCTGGTGCCGAGGGTAACACAGCTATTTAGGATGCGGTGCCAACTGAAAGAACATCAGTGTGGAGACAAGAGGTGACTGTGGCTCCTGCGTTGCTTGGTCTAACCATAAGCAAAGCGGGAAGCTGATACCTGTGGACAGGTTTTGGCTGTACTTATCTGTGCTCTGAAGAATTAATACAAAATATTGGTGCTTTGGATGCTAAAAGCCATGGATTTCATGTGTGGATATAATATAAAAAGTCACTTTAGTTCAGCAGAAAAATATTTGGACTTACTTGGCAAGGAATTGTTTTTATTATCTGCATCTTGGGTAACGAATCCGTTCTGATAAATGTAGACAATATCAAGTCCATTGTTGTTGGCACCCAAAAATAATAGATAAGTTGTCCTGGGCAGTTCTAGTGGATGATGTCCAAAGATGACAGGCTTTTTGCTGCTGATAAGTTCAAAGTAAATGTAGTTTTTTAGGTATATAGGAGAATTGTTGTTACTTATGAGTACTAAGTGTTCCTAGTCTAGTTACGTAAGAACAAACAGTGAAGAAGTTGGCTTGAAGCCTTCTTCAAGGTTTATTTGTATCACAAAGAGAGTTCCCTACTCTGTAAAAAGAGAAAACTGGGTTGATTTCACACTTGAAGCCATTCACTGTGAATGTCTGCAGCAGCACCTGGCAGAGGTCCCACTATCACAGAATGAAGGCACCAAACTGTGTATCAAAAATACAAGAAGAGCTGGGCAGGACATCTCTGTCAAGGAAATTGATGCCCCATTCATCCAGCCCTACAGTATGTTTTCCTTAGACATCCTGTGCCTCCTTCAGGGTTTTAGAATAAACCATAACAGCTTGTTCCCACAGACAAAGCCCGGTGCTCAGTTGTCCTTACCAGGTCAAGTTCTTCATTAGCGTGTGGGCAGAGACCCTCCACTGAATCAGCTTATTGCAGGGGGATCTTCACGAGGTAAAGCAAGATTTAAAAAAATGGCACTCTTACTATAAAAATGAAATTAAAAGCCAAGTGATAAGGCTTTAGAAGTCACGATCTGGCCTTACTGATAAGTTTTCAGGCAGCTGACATGTTTTTGGTTAACATATAATATAGCTAGGTCTCATCCAGGGAAGTGTTAGTGGTATGTAGTTTCATGCCCAAACTCCATCAGTCCTTGGCTGAACCTGTAGCAGGGCATCTTGTCACCTTTGCCTCTGATTTCCCATCAATAAAACAACAATGAACCCAGTTTTGCACCAGGATGGATGCATCGTAAGACATTTCAGAAGCTTATGCTTCTACAGAAGAATAAAAGGTATTTACTTCTGTATGTGGTTGTTGCTGAGATACATTCTTCAACCTTATGTATCTTCCTTAGGCTTTTGACAGCAGTACCTGCTCATAGATGTTTCTCCTGTTTATGTCCTTACAAGAAGCAAGGACACTCCACATTTGACAGTCATTCCCTTCATCCTAGAGTTTATATGCAGTTTAATTCAAATTTAATTCAATTATGTGTGATCTTTGTTGCTTTTCGCTCTGTACTGGTAAGGTGGTGGGAGATGAATGGAAGGTGTCTTTGTCTGCATAGATTTATGATTGGGAACTTCTGAAAGCCTGTTGGCCAAAAGTCATGGGGTCAGAAGCAGGTTTGAATACAGCAATAGCTTGAAAGCTCTTAACGACACCTCTGTAGCAGTAGCTAATGGGCATTTTTGCTTCATCCTCTGAATTTGCTCAGCCTAGGGAACAGATACTTCTTTGGTGATCTGCTGTGTGAGTGCTGCAGTGTTTGTGGCCAGTTCTGGTATCCACAGCATCATCCTTCATTCTGCTGTTGTGAACTTTTTCTGTGATTAACTGGCAGAGGGAGCCCTGGCCAGTCTGAGAGCTTTCTCTTGTGTTTACTATCATTATAATAAGATATTTGACCCATGCAATAACAGCATTAGTGTTGAGTCCAAACCAAAATCTTTGGATTCAAAATGCTCTCAACTTTGGGAAATGGTTAGACCCAAATTTTGTGGCTTGGCTCAAGATCTGAATGAAATGAAACCAAACGTGCCTAGGATTAAAACTCCTTTAGAGTCAGAACCTTTACTTTCTTTTGAAAGAGTTTCATTTTATTAATCTTCATTGTTTGCAGTACTTGTTAATTCTTTACAAATGCAGTCAGGTTTCTCTACAGATTTCGTTTCCCAGATCCTTTCATATATTTGGATTAGTTTCATAGCCTTCTAGTATAGAGGAAGCGGATGTTTTTCCCTTTGACTTTTGGTTTATGTTTTCACCTCTGTAGTGAGAGGAAGAATTAACGCAATTGTTGACCTGATGTTTACTGGCTTCAAGCTTGGGTTTTTTTGTGCTCTGTAGGTAGATGCATGCTTTTATTTGTCATTCTTAGAAAAAATAATGGTGACATGGTTTTAACTTTACATTGGTCTGATATCTGAAGCTAAACATCCTTAGGAGTCCACCTAATGTGTTCCCTTTGGAGACTTGTGTGCTATTGAATCTTTGATACACAAGGTCCATACCAGACTCTGTATATTCTAGAGAAGTCCCTAGTGTATGCACGACGTTTAGGGGAGGCATTAAATGCTGCCAGATAGTTACAGAAGGACTTGAGGGCCCCGAGTTGAACTTTTTTGTTTTGGTACTGCTTCATTACTCGGCAGATGTCAGCCCAGTTTTCCTGATGGTTTATTTTTGAGAAGAGTGTGAGTATTTTCAGTGTTCCTCTGCAGCAACTAACTTCTGCCTTTCCAAAAAGTCCAATCACAGGCATTTTTCTTAACCTTTGTGTTTACACCCTGTATAAACAAAGATTAAGGGGACCTCTCCCAGGAAGCAGATGTTTAAGCCCTTTGAGCACCTCAGGGACTTGATCTGCACAAAGGGGGGATGGTACGTGCTTGCATGCCTTCAGGATGTGTGAGGCTGGCACAGGCAAAGAAACATGGAGTTGATTTTCCTTCCTCCTGCCTGGCTCTGCAGCACTGCTCGTGGCTCCCCCTCCCCCCTGCTTGTCTGTCTGTCCGTGCACAGCCACCACGTACCTTGGCTTTTATCATTGCCCCTTTGCAGCACCAACTGGGAGCCGTGGTGGGGCTGGTGCAGCCTCCAGCCCTGTGCTGGGCTCTACTCTGTGGGCTCCTTGGCAGCGCGGCTGCCCCCCTGCTGTCCCCGCTGGCGTGGCAGGAAGCTCGGCGGAGAGTCTTGTGAACGCTCCGTGGTCAGGAGAGACTGCCGAGCTGCAGCTGGCGGCTTGTGGGTTGGACCTGATCGGCGACGGGGCCTGGCTCCATGCCTCCTCCTTGGAGAGGACAGGGAATGGGAGCTTGGGCACAGCAACCCCATTTCTGCTCCTTTGCAGCAGCTAAGGACCTGGCCTCTGTAACTGGAAGAAACACAAAACATTCCTGAGCCTGGAAGGGATCCACAGCTCAATTTTGGGCTTAGGATCCTCTCCATGGTCTGTGTTTCAGTGTTTGTGAGGTTCATATTTATATTAACTTTAGAGGGCTGTCAGGAGGAGGCCAGATTAGCTCAGAGAAGTTGTGGTTAGTGCTTCTTTTAATGCTGAATCTAAGCACTCCAATTCCTTGACATTATCACCACTAGGAAAAAAAAAAAGAAAGGTATAAATAAGGAAAAAAACAGAGTTTGGTACATTGTGTTGATAATGTGAGGGTGAGAGACATCCACATTCTACACGTACCTTTACATGTCGTGCCTGAGGAAAAGAATTATTTCAAAAGTGTGCTTCGTAATGCATCATCCAGACTTTAACAGTCTGAACAAAACAGCAAAGGCTCAGTCAACTAATCTTCTCCTAAAGATAATACCATGATATTTCACGTCATTTCAGGGTGGTTTTTTTAGCAGGCTCTGTATGCATTGCTTAACATTAAAAGGCTAAGGTAAATTATTTTCCTTTAGAAATGCCAGCTGCAATAAATCCTTCCTCCTCCCCACTCCTGTAATAGAGGCCTTGGCATTTTAAATCCCTGTGCTGTTGATTCACCTTGCTTCCAGAAGTCCCCTTCCTGCCAGCTCAGCTTTCCAGTGACCAGTGTCTCTGCTGCTCCACATTCTTCATCAATACTCCTGGGATGCTTTACCAGGGACCCTTCCTGAGCCTTCACATGAGGCCATGCTCCCGTTACCACCATCTCCAGCTGATCTCCTCTAGCATCCCAGGGATTATCTTGATACTTACAGCTATGCAGGGATCCAAACTGGCATCTCTAGTGTTAAACTCCTCTCTCTCATTATCTGCAGCCCCTTGAAAACCTTCTTTCAGCTGAATAGCCCATATTTTAGGTGCAGGATGTGCCGTACCCTGTGAGTGCACGGTATGTATATGTACTTTGTGGTATGTGCTGATTGAGCTCAGTACAGCTACTCTCTGATACTGCTTTTTAACATCAGAAATATTTGCTTGTGCATAATATCAAGTCCTTGTTGTCATGTTTATTCTGTGGCCACCGTTGCCGGTGGGATTCAGGCTGTACCTACAGGGGTGCTTTTATGCATTTGTACATTGTAGGAAACGAGTGCACCCCACTGTTTGTCCCTGTCCCCAGCTCTCTGCCCAGAGCTCCCTTACACCACACTGCCTCACGATCCAGGGTCATATTCTTTCTCCAGACTGGGGCAGGGGGGGGGGGGGGAAANAAAAAAAAAAAAAAAAAAAAAAAAAAAAAAAAAAAAAAGTGGGAGGAAGATATTCAAGTTCTGCAGAGTGAGGCTGAACTGACAGTATTAAATACTTATTTGTGCTTTCTTCTGTGTTACCGCTGAAAAACGAGAATGTGAGGGTGGAGGAAAGAAAAGTGTTGTTTCGTGGCAGTGCATGTGCGTGGTGACCAGGGTCCGGGTACAGTGTGGTTCTGCCTGCGGTTAAGCTGGTAGGTGCAAGCAGCTTGGACACCACCAGCCCCATATTGCGTAAAGGTTGCGTGGCCCAGGGTTAATTCTATTGCTACCAGATTTCAGCAAAAATAAATACACAAAACGTTAAAGAACCCGAGGGGGAGAAGGAGGAATGAAAATTATGGTGCCCACAGATTGAGTGGGGAGGGTTATGTGTGTTGGTAATGAGTAACTTAGAACATCTGCAGACTTTTTATTACTTTCTTTTAGTGTTTTCCATTTCCCTGCTTTGTGGTAGAGCC